>CAUYLG010049234.1:0-28368 GCA_963573385.1 Cacajao melanocephalus
ACAAAAAAAAAAAAAAACTAAAAAACCCCAAACCCAAATCTTTTCTTTTTAAAAATATTTTGCCTTTTTTTTTTTTTTTTTTTTTTTTTTAGATAGGGTCTAAGTCACCCAGGCTGGAGTGGAGTGGTGCAATCTTGGCTCACTTCAACCTCTGCTTCCCAGGCTCAAGCAATTCTCTTATCTCAGTCTCCTGTGTAGCTGGGACTGCAGGCATGCGCCACCACACCTGGCTAATTCTTTTTTTTTTTTTTTTTTGGTAGAGATGGGGTTTTGCCATGTTTCCCAGGCTGGGCTGGACCTCCTAAGCTCAAGCAGTCCACCTACCAGAGCCTCCCAAAGTACTGGGATTATAGTCGTGAGTGACCACCCCCAGCCCAAAGACAAATATCTTAAAAGCAAATAGAGACAAGACACAAATTTCCTTGAGACAATGATAATTGGAGATTTTTTTACCAGCCGTGATAGAGCCCAGAAAGCAATGGAATAATCTGTTGAGAATTCTGAGGGAGATGACTGTCACTCCAGCTAACCTGTCTTTCCAGAATGAGGGTAAAACAAAATGAATGTGTAAGCATCTTCTTGAAGATTATGGAAAGAAGATCCTGGGAAGTTTCTAGCAAGCAGGGACTGGTAAATGAGAATTGACAGTACAGGACCCATTCCAGCTATTTTCTTAGGTGTAAAACACTGATGCTATCCTTATGTAGTACATTGTCTTTATGTGTAATAAAATAAAACCCAAGAAGATAACCCTAAAACCACTTTTCCAAGTAAGTTCCATAATTCTCTGGCTGTATAGCTTCTTGTGGCAGAGGTTTTCTGGAACCAGCTTTCTTAACGGAAGAAATACTAAGACTCTTAGCTTCATCTTCCTGGGCCTTAGAATAATCTTCTATACAGTGGGGATACAACTTCTCCACGCTGTTGTGAGAACTGTGTGATAATGTGTGCCTTTCCCTTTCCTGTCTTTTAAGTTACTCGTAATTGGGCCTCCATATTATTTGCACAGTGATAAGCCAATATGAAGAGAATCTCTGTTCCTGCTCTTAGTGTTTGCTGTCCAGCATTCCAGGATGGTGCATATGGAGTTCGTGTTTCCATTCAGGAGGTCTTTTGTAAGATCTTGCCTTGTGAATTACAGCAAGCATCTTGTCTTTTTTCCTTTGGGATTCCTTTTCTAGCAATGTACAATGCCTGCCGGGATGTGGAGGCCCCCTCAAGTAATGACAAGGCCCTGGGACTTCTGTGTGGGAAGGACGTTGACGCCTGTAATGCCACCAACTGGATTGAATACATGTTCAATAAGGACAACGGACAGGCACCTTTTACCATCACTCCCGTGTTTTCAGGTAGGGATAAAGATTGCAAATTTGGTGTGTTTATGAAACTGTTTTAAAGCCAAAGAACTGGCTGGGTGCAGTGGCTCACCAGTGCCTGGGGAGGCTGAGGCAAGAGAATTGCTTAAGGCCAGGAGTTCCAGACCAGCCTGGGCAATGTAGTGAGGCCCCATCTCTGCAAAATAATTAAACATTAGCCAGGTGTGGTGGCATGCACCTGTAGTTCCAGCTACTTGGGAGGCTGAGGCAGGAGGATTGCTTGGGTCCAGGAGTACAAGGCTGCAGCGAGTTATGATCCTGCCTTTGTACTCAACCTTGGTGCAAGGCAAAGCCCTATCTCTCCATGAATAAATGAATGAATCTCAGTTGAGGAATCATAATCTACAATAGGAAGATAAATGCCTTCAGCTAACTAGTTTTTAGAGTTTCTCCCAGTAAGAGAGGTAACTGGTACATTTACCCTGCTCTGGCTAAGGGGGTGCTGGAAGTGGGAATGGAGGAGGAAATGAATTGTCTTCAAGCATTGCTGTTGTAATTGAAAGAATAAGCAGTTAAAAGCAGGGAGGGGGGCAGCTTTTCTAGAGCTCTGCTATAGTGTTAGCTTAGCTCCTCAGAATGGAGATTGGACCTGATTGAAGGGTTACCTTGGTATATGGTATACTTGGAGGATTGTTGTATCAGGGACAAACCGCTATGCACAAGTTTATTGAGGTGACTTAAAATTCCACAGGACAAAGCAGCAAAACATAATTTGATTAAACTAAAACCTCCAATTCTTTTTCTTCTTTCAGTTGTTTTATATATTTCAGTGGGCTTTTCTTTGGGTTTAAATATAATACAAAATTTTTGATGTTTTTAATTGAGATTTGTACTCAACATAATTTCTTCCTGTAGATTTTCCAGTCCATGGGATGGAGCCTATGAATAATGCCACCAAAGGCTGTGATGAGTCTGTGGATGAGGCCACAGCGCCATGTAGCTGCCAGGACTGCTCTATTGTCTGTGGCCCCAAGCCTCAGCCCCCACCTCCTCCTGCTCCCTGGATGATCCTAGGCCTGGACGCCATGTATGTCATCATGTGGATCACCTACATGGCGTTTTTACTTGTGTTTTTTGGAGCATTTTTTGCAGTGTGGTGCTACAGGTAAGCAGTTTTGTTTGTCATCCAGGGCAAGAAAAGCAAAATTGCCCACTGGCACTTTGAGCTTTCACTTGACAAACCTTGGTTACTTAAGACAGGAACCAAATACCTGCATGAATACCATTGCATGGCTTACTGTGTCCTATAGCTATTATATTAAACCGTCAAAGTCCTGTTTAACACTTAAACATTTGAAGTGAATTTTACTGATTTATTCAAAATGATATGTGATTTAAAAGCACTGTGCATTAGCCATTTGTTCTTTTTGTTTGTTTGTTTTCTTGAGACGGAGTTTCGCTCTTGTTGCCCAGGCTAGAGTGCAATGGTGTGATCTCAGCTCACTGCAACCTTTGTCTCCCAGGTTTAAGCGATTTTCCTACCTCAGCTTCCCCAGTACCTGGGATTACAGGCACTCACCACCATGCCTGGCTAATTTTTGTATTTTTAGTAGAGACAGGGTTTCACCATATTGGTCAGGCTGGTCGCGAACTCCTGACCTCAGGTAATCTGCCCGCCTCAGCCTCCCTGTACTTTGGGAGGTCGAGGTGGGTGGATCACCAAGGTCAAGAGTTCAAGATCAGCTTGGCCAACATAGTGAAACCCCATCTCTACTAAAATACAAAAAATTAGCCTGGTGTAGTTGCAGACGACTGTAATCCCAGCTACCTGGGAGGCAAAGGTTGCAGTGAGCCAAGCTCATGCCATTGCACTCCAGCCCGGGCATAAGAGCAAAACTCTGTCTCAAAAAAAAAAAGTCAGAGTCAAGTGAGCCCAATCTGATTAAAATCTAATTAAATGCATTACTATAGTCCTTTTAGACATTTGCATCTTAATTTAGGACAGTGCTCTTTTTGCTTTTTATTTTGAAATAATTTTAGACTTAACCAAAAAGTTGCAAAAATGATAGAATTTATGGGTATCCTTTACTCATTTTCCCCTGATGATACAACTTACATAACTCATAGTACAATGATCAAAACCATGAATATGCCATTGGTATATTATTAGCTAAACCACAGATCTTAATCAGATTTCACCAGCTTTTCCTCTAATGCCCTTTCCTGTTTCAGGGTTCCCATATTACATTTTTGTGTTTTATGAGTCCCCTCCAATCTGTGACAGACAGTTCCTCAGTTTTCCTTTTCTGGCTTTGACACTCTTGATGATACTGGTCAGGTATTTGTAGTGTGTTCTTCCATTTGGCTTTATGTGGTATTTTCTCATGATAAGATTGAAGTGATGTGTTTCCGACAAGTACATCACAGAAGTCATGTCCTGTCTTTCTCAGTGCATCATGGCAGGGGTCCCTGATGTTGATGCATCTCTTTCCTGGTGATGTTAATCTTGATCACTTGCTTAAGGTGATGTCTGCTGGATTTCTTCATTGTGAAGTTACTGCTTTTCCTTTTGTAATTGATAAATATCTTGGAGGAAGATGCTTTGAGACTATGCTAATACTTTGTTCTTCCTCAAACTGTCACCCTCTGATTTTAGCATTCATTGTTGGGTCTTGTCTGCAACAGTTACAACTCAGGTGTTTGCCTAATAGTGATTTTTCTGTTTTCCTCTTTTCCTCTACGTTTACTAGCTGGACTTCTGTACAGAAAGCTATCCATTGTCCCTCACTTATTTATTTGCTCAGTTATTTACATCATGGACTTTTAATTCTGTGGGTTGTGTCCAACACTGTCATTTATCTTGTTACTCAAAGTTTTCCAGTTTGGGCTATTGGTAGTGCCTCCTGGCTGGCTCCTGTTTTTTTGGGGACAGAGTTTCGCTGTTGTTGCCCAGGCTGGAGTGCGATGGCATGATCTCTGCAACCTCTGCCTCCCAGGTTCAAGTAATTCTCATGCCTCAGCCTCCCAAGTAGCTGGGATTACAGGCATGTGCCACCATGCCCTGCTACTTTTGTGTTTTTAGTAGAGACAGGGTTTCTCCATGTTGGTCAGGCTGGCCTCGAACTCGACCTCAGGTTATCTGCCCGCCTCAGCCTCCCAAAGTGCTGGGATTACAGGCATGAGCCACCATGCCTGGCCTCCTGTATTCTTTTGACATAGGCCTCCCATCCCCAGTTTTATCTTATATTTTCCCTGTCCCTGCCCTGCAAGGAGCCCTGGTTCCTTTTATTGGAGAGTGGTGTATAGAAACAAAGATCTGGGTGTGCTCATTGCTACTGGGGAGAGTATCGTGTTTTTAAAGGGCCTAAAAGTTTTAAACAAGGACCACAAGGCGAAATTATCCTGTATTAATTGTTCTTTTAATATATTCTTAAATTTTCTCCGGAGACTGGTGAGCAGAGGGACCCAATGCAAGAGAACTTAGGGGAAAGAAGGCAGTAATTAGGGAGAAAGAGGCCAGGAGGAGGAAGAAAGCATTTCATGGGATCACAGGAATGTCCCCTAAACAACCTCATTGCAATGAAGTCCACTAATACTATTTTTTTCCTTCTGTTTTTCAGGAAGCGGTATTTTGTCTCCGAGTACACTCCCATTGATAGCAATATAGCTTTTTCTGTTAATGCGAGTGACAAAGGTAGGCATATTTGTCTGTGAATAAAAGGGTTCAGATGATGCGGTCTATCATGAGAACATTCGCTTCCTCAGCGGAGTTGAGGTAGTGGGTGAGGTGGTGTGCCAGTGCCAAGGCAGACATGGTTCTCACCTTTGTGGCCCTACCATCTAGTCAGGGTGGCACAGCAGAGCCAAGTAATTAATCATAGCTGGGGAGGCATGAAGGCAGCAGGCCACGAACAGGAGTAGCAGGGCAGGGTCGAACCTCACTCTTTGGAGGTTCATGTGTTGGCATCTCCTCTGTGGGGTGGGACCACCTCTCTTTGAGGGCAGCCAACAATGATGGCTTTGCTGAGCAGATAGATAGCTGAGGGCAGGGGTCTCGTGTGTGTCCCAAGGTGGGCTTGATTCCTGCCACAAGATAGCAGCTAATGCTTTCCCTGTTCTGACTTTCAGGAATGACTTGGCTCTTAACCTCCACCCTCCCTTCCTCCCCCACTCTTCCAGGAGAGGCGTCCTGCTGCGACCCGGTCAGTGCGGCATTTGAGGGCTGCTTGAGGCGGCTGTTCACACGCTGGGGGTCTTTCTGCGTCCGAAACCCTGGCTGCGTCATTTTCTTCTCGCTGGCCTTCATTGCTGTGTGTTCTTCAGGCCTGGTGTTTGTCCGGGTCACAACCAATCCAATTGACCTCTGGTCAGCCCCTAGCAGCCAGGCTCGCCTGGAAAAAGAGTACTTTGACCAGCACTTTGGGCCTTTCTTCCGGACAGAGCAGCTCATCATCCAGGCCCCCCTCACTAACAAACACACTTATCAGCCATACCCTTCGGGAGCCGATGTGCCTTTTGGACCTCCACTTGACATACAGATATTACACCAGGTAATGTGCTGTTTGAAGAAGTAAGTCACTCCAGAGGACCTTCTGGTTTGCTGGCTTTTACATGTTGACTGCTGCTGGATGGTGATTTGGGGCTGAATGTCATGGTATATCTTGAAAATCTTAGGGTATAATGACAAAAGTGCTTTTAACTTAGGTTTCAAAAAAGTGAATGATGTTGAACTTAATGAAAAGTGTACTGTTGCTCACTTTTGTATTTACTTCAGATAGTAGATCTTGCCTTTTTCTTGAAATTGAGATGAGCAGAGAAAGAAGACTTCAGTAGCGTTTCTCTATTGAGGCAGGATGTATTTATGAGGAAGTCACCTTAGGAATTTGTGAATTTTTTTCTGTTGGTAACTGAAAGTAATGTGCAAGGACCTAAAGGCATGAAGCCTTACTGCTGTCCTGGGGGCTGAGGAAGAAGCTGCCAGATCACCATCCCTGATCCATCCTGTAGTAATGAACTTAACACTGCCTGAACATGGGCACCCAGCCTGTTTTTGGTGAGAGGTGCATTTGGGGCGAGATCTATCCCATTGTTCCTAGAAAGGCTTGTAAACCTTCCCATTGTCCCTGTCACACTTGCCTTGGAAAACTGTACCTGTGCATAAACTATACCCACTTCTTTTTTAATGAATGCACAGTCACATGGTTTTTCCTTTAAACATTGCTCATGTCTGCAAGAAATTCTGAAATCTTGAAAAGCATTAAAATGGTCCCAAGACTTGAATAGAATCTTTTCTCTACCCAGTGACTGACTGTTGCTTTTTCCAGCTTGTTGCTGAAGGTGAACAGCATAGTCCTTTACCTCCAAGATCATCTTCTCTGTTAGGAAATAGGGGACATATGTAAATGGCTGTAGTGCAGAGCAAGGCAGGAGGCTTTGTGTTATTATTGACTAGAGGGTCAGGGAAGCCAGGAGTCCCCCTCAGTCTCCCCTCTGGCTTGCTGGCCACTGCTGGAGAAGGGTGGAGGGGAGATGGTTGTGTGTCCTATGCTGACATCTGTTCTGGTCATGGTGTTCCCTCCCACCTCTGCGGACGCATCTAACTAGTTTGCTGTAAGAGTGGGCCTGTGGCCTGACCAGTTTTCTTACCGTATTGCACCTTAATTCTCTCCCTCATCTTAGGAAGTATTTTCCCCAAATACTCTTTGTCTTCTGACCCTTCAGGGCAATACTGGTTAGTCAAGATCTGAGAGAAATGTAATGTGTTTCTGGGTTTGCTTATTTTTAAAATCTTCTTTCAGGTTCTTGACTTACAAATAGCCATTGAAAACATTACTGCCTCTTATAACAATGAGACTGTGACACTTCAAGACATCTGCTTGGCCCCTCTCTCACCGTATAACACGAACTGCACCATTTTGAGTGTGTTAAATTACTTCCAGAACAGCCACTCCATGCTGGACCACAAGAAAGGGGACGACTTCTTTGTGTACGCCGATTACCACACGCACTTTCTGTACTGCGTACGGTAAGTGGCAAGAGACGGTCGTTGGTAGACAGCATTCGTGGCATCTGGCTTAGGGTATATGAGCTTAAGCTTATTTTATGAGCATAACCCAGAGGTGAGCAAACAGAGCAAGATCTTGCCCTGCGAAGCTTACATCTTTTTTTTTTGCCATGAGTCACCGTGTCCGGCCAACTCTATTTCTTCTTCTTCTCCTCCCTCCTCCCTCCTCCTTCCTTCCTCCCTCCCTCCTCCTCCTCCTCCTCCTTTCTTCTTCTCTTTCTTTTCTTCCTCTTCCTCCTCTTCTTCTTCTTCCTCTTCTTCTTCCTCTTCCTCCTCTTCCTTTCTTTCTTCTTCTTCTTCTTCTTTCTTCTTACAGAGTCTCACTCTGTTGCCCAGGCTGGAGTGCAGTGGCGCAATCTTGGCTCATTGCAACCTCCATCTCCTGGGTTCGAGCGATTCTCCTACCTCAGCCTCCTGAGTAGCTAGGGCTACAGGCGTGCACCACAATGCCCAGCTAATTTTTGTATTTTTATTAGAGATGGGGTTTCACCATGTTGGCCAGGCTGGTCTCTTGAACTCCTGACCTCAAGTGATCCGCCCACCTTGGCCTCCCAAAGTGCTGGGATTACAGGTGTGAGCTGCTGTGCCTGGCTAGAAGCTTACATCTTAATGGAGAGAGATGGATGATGAACACATAAGCACATGCTATCATGCCAATTAGAGATTAGTGCTATGAGGAGAAAAATAAGGCCGGACAGCATTGGGGGGGTGCACTGCTTAAGTGTGGAGATGTGCACAAAGGGAGAGGAAAGGAGGACAGCTGTCCCATCACAGGGATGCGTGTTCCCGGCAGAATGAGCAGCGAATGCAAAGCCCCAGCAGGGAGCTCTCGTCGGGTATGACTGGGGAGTGCAGCTGCCTCTCACCCTTTACCTCCTGTCTGGGTCACTGACACAGTTTCATGTATCCCACCCCTAACAAGATTTAAAGATAGAAGCATTTGGTGCCTTTTCTTGTCTCTCAAATATATAGCCCAGTCCCCTGTAGTGTCCCAGCTATTTGGGGGACAGCCTCCGTGTGAGGGCCAGAGTAAGCCCACAGTTTTAGATCAGAGGGCCCTGCATCTGCTTCCCTTAGGAGGCTTGTTAGCTGGGTAGGGTGTGTTTATAATTGGGAGCAGTCACCCCAGGAAGCTGTGCTTGGGTGATCTGTAAGGGAATCTTTAGGCTTCTCCTGGAAGGGGAAGAGCAGCATGATGCCGGACGGGCCTGCTCTCCCTGAATGCTCTGGACAGCTGTTCAGCCAGTTGAGCAACCACAGGGGCTATTTCTTCAGTGTGGGAACAGAGAAGTTATTCCTTGTCGCCTTTGAGGGCACTGCTCAGCTAACTACTTCTCAGGAGCTGAGGACGTTCACTTCTGGTTCTAAAGAACTTTGACCTTGAGTTCTGTTTGTTTGTTACTGGAATAAGACTTTTTAAGGAGTTGGGCTATATTTACTCTGTTTCAAGAATATCACCACTAAAAACATGAGTTATACTCATGAAAAAGCAATTAGCTTATGCTCCATACCCTAACCCAGCATTCTCCACAGGGTAGATGGTGCAAGTGAGACATGGGTAATTTGAAGAAAAAAAAACATTTAATGTTACATAATTTTTATAGTTGGATGAAGAAAGCATTTACTCTGTTGTATGAGATAAAAGTCAAAATGAGGGGCGGAGGTGCGTGAGCTTTGTGTTTCCTCATTGCTGGCGTGGTTCCCACCAGTGTGGAGGCCGTTAGGGACTGGCAGGCTCCTGGCCGCAGGAACCTGAGTTGGTTTGTGGTTATGCTTGTGCACGTCCTCTTAACCCCAGGCCTGCCTCTAGCGCTGTCTCCTTTCCTCTCCCTCCAGCTTTTCCTGGACTTTTTCACCTGAGGGTCCTGCAGTAATGGCAGGTGGTCTGCCCAGAACCATGCCCTGACCTGCTTCTTTCCCCATGTCATTTGAAGGCAGTAACAGCTACCAGTTACTCGGACTTAAGGCTTTATCCCTGAATTTTGCCTCTCCCTTGCCTTCCTCATGGGGTTCTTACAGTTCTGAGCCTCTGGATGGTCCCTCAGATCTCTGCTGTGGATGAAGGGACTCGGCTGCTCGCTGCAGGTCACCTGACCTCCCTCATGCCGTCAACCATCTGCTCTGATGAGGGGGTCATATGCAGAAGCTTCTCAGTGCCCGGCCAAGTTCTAGCTGATGGTCTATCTGAAACTGCTGGTTCCCTCTCTACTGGCCGACTGTCTGTCTGCACTGCACTGCCAGTCGCCTCTTGCCTGGCCCGTTGCACAAACCTCTCTACTTACTGTTCTGCCTGCTTCCTGTTTCTTTGCCATTTCCAGACCTTCTTCCACTTTGCCATGAGAGCTATCTTTGTAAAACAGCCCACGACATCCCTTTCCCAGAAAGCTCTCATTGTTCCCCAGTGTCTCCAGGATAAAAAATCCAAACTACTTAACTGGCACTGAGTCCTTTTATTTCACATTGTCTGTCCATTGCTCTTCCCAGACCAGCCCCCTTCTTTAGGAGCCCCCTCAGTGGCACCCCGTGCTCTAGGACAGGACTTCTTTTATTTAAATTATTTTTTAAGAGATGGGGTCTTGCTATGTTGTCCAGGCTGGACTCAAACTTCTGGGGTACAGCCATCCTTCTCCCTCAGCCTCCTGAGTAGCTGGGATTAGGCATGCCACCATACCTGGCGTACAGGACTTGCCAGACCACCATCTTGCTCTCATTCCCTCTCACTGTTCTCTCTCCCTCCTTTTTTCCTCCCACAGTTGTAATTGTGTGAGACACCCTCTTGTCCTCTCTCTTTGGTGAAATTCCCCTTGTCCTTGGAGCTCTGGGTCTGTATGGTCTCTTCCTCTTGGCTACAGTTTCACCTTTTATTGTTTGTTCCCTCCTCTGTGCCCGCTTAGCACCATGCACTGTGTACCACTGATGGCACTGGGCAGTATTTGCCTGTCTCTTGCCCAGTGATTCTGAGCTACCAAAGGCAAGTACTGAGCTGTATTATTCAAGTGAGAAACCTCAGGGCCCATGTTGTGCTTAAAATACAGCCGGTCTCATCAATGTTTGTGGTGTAAATGTTTAGGTCTCTGTGATGTCTTGAGACCCTTCTAATGGGGAGGTGTTTTCTAAACTTTTTGGCAGGGCTCCAGCCTCTCTGAATGATACAAGTTTGCTCCATGATCCTTGTCTGGGTACGTTTGGTGGACCAGTGTTCCCGTGGCTTGTGCTGGGAGGCTATGATGGTGAGTAAGAGAAGCCTGGACTTTTCCTATTGGGTAAAGTCATCTCGGTTTTGTCATTAGCCGTAATTATGAAGATTTCATAAATTGGGCAGTTTTGTTAGTCAATTTCCTACGTCTTAAATCCCAAATATAGCATCTCATTTGGCTTTGGGTTTGGGTTTCATTTTGGATTTAAAAGAAGTGGATTATGTTAGCCAGTTGTAGATCACACATGTCTTTGAGAAGCTGCTGAAGGGCAAATACCTTTCCCCAGAATAATGCAATTGCAAACTTCAGCTTGAAGGAGGTCATGGGCCCTTGAAGCTCATTTATAGACCCCTGAGGGAGCTCATGAACCTCAGGTAAGAACCCCTGTGTTGGAGAAAAGTTAAAATGTGAGGTATGTGGAAAAAGAAACAAAGTTGATGGATTTTTTTTTTCTTCTAAGTCACAGTTGGTTATTTGGATGGACACTCTTACAGTGTGAAGAGCAGCTGGTTTGCTCTTTTCTGGTTCCTGTAGCACTTTAGAACTAATTGTACTTGATAAAATGAGGTGATGATTCATGTGACACCTTTGGCATCTTAAGCCAAATTACAGGCTCAACAGGTTTTTCCCAGCCAATGAAGAACCCAAATAGGTTTTCTTCTCCTCACTCAGCGGTAGGGGAGAAGTTGCAATCTGTATTTAAAATTTACTCTGCGTCCTACGGGAAAATACCATTTCTAATTGGTGGAAAAGGGATGGTGTCAGCAACTGGCTAGCCATAGGGGAAACAATTGACTTTGATCTCTACCTCGTTCATTTCACCAAAATAAATTCCAGATGGATAAAAGATTGAAATGGAAGAAGTGAAACTGTTAAAGAACTAGAAGAAAATATAGGAGGCCTTTAAAAAAATAATTTTTAAATGGAAAAGGCATTTCTAAGCAAGACACAAAACTCAGAAACCCCAAAAGGAAAGACTGATGAATTTGAGTACATGAAAATTTTAAATTCATCTGTGGAGAAAAACATACAGTTAAAAAAAAAAAAAAGCTGGGCTGGGAGTGACTCATGCCTGTAATCCCAGCACTTTGGGAGGCACAGGCAGGCAGATTGTTTTAGCTAGGAGTCTGAGAACAGCCCGAGCAACATGGCAAAACCCTGTCTCTGTAAAATACAAAAATTAGCTGGGCATGGTGGTATATGCTTGTAGTCCTAGCTACTCAGGAGGCTGAGATAGGAGGATCACTTGAGCCCAGGAGGTTGAGGCTGCAGTGAGCTGATATTGTACCACTGCCTTCCAGCCTGGGTGACAGAGTGAGACCTTGCCTCCAAAAAAAAAAAAAACAAAAACAAAAACTGGACAAAAATATTAGTATGCATACCAGTCAGCATTTCCTTAATAAATGAAGAGCTTGCCCCAGCCTGGCCAAAATGGTGAAACCCATCCCTACTAAAAATTCAAAAAAATTAGCCAGGCATGATGTCTCAGCTACTTGGAAGGCTGAGGTAGGAGAATCGCTTGAATCTGGGAGGCAGAGTTTGCAGTGAGCTGAGATCATGCCATTGCACTCCAGCCTAGGCGACAAGAGTGGGACTCTGTCTCCAAAAAAAAAAAAAACTCTTGAAAAAAAGATCAGTAACCCAAAAGAAAAGTGGGTGAGGCCATATGAAAGTTAGCAAAAGAAAAAATACAAATACAAATGGATTTTATTTTAGCAACAGAGTCTTGCTCTGTTGCCCAGGCTGGAGTGCAGTGGTGTGATCTTGGCTTACTACAACCTCTGTCTCTCAGGTTCAAGCAATTCTCCTGCCTCCACCTCTTAAGTAGCTGAGATTACAAGCATGCACCACCAGGCCCAGCTAATTTTTGTATTTGTAGTAGAGATGGAGTTTTGCTTTTGCTCAGACTGGTCTTGAACTAACCTAAGGTGATCCACCCACCTTGGCCTCCCAAAGTTCTGGGATCACAGGTGAGCCAGTAAATATTTTCTTCTTTTTTTTTTTTTAGACAGAGTGCAGTAGTGCCATCTTGGCTCACTACAGCCTCTGCCCCTGGGTTGGAGCAATTCTCCTGCCTCAGCCTCCTTAGTAGCTGGGATTACAGGTGTGTGCCACCACACCACACCCAGCTAGTTTTATATTTTTAGTAGAGATGGGGTTTTGCCATGTTGTCCAGGCTTGTCTTGAACTCCTGACCTCAGATGATCCACCCACCTCACCTCCCAAGGTGCTGGGATTACAGGCGTGAGCCACCACACCCAGCCATAAATATTTTGACTAAAGTAATGAAAAGTTTAGCCAGACATTGTGGCGCATACCTGTGGTTCCAGCTACTTGGGAGGCTGAGGCAGGAGGGTTGCTTGAGCCTGGGAAGTTAAGGCTTCAGTGAACCATGATTGTGTCACTGCACTCCAGCCAGGGCAACAGAGAGAGACCCGGTGTCTGAAAAAGGGGAGAAAAAAAGGGAATGAAAAATAGTTCAGTTTCTTTGGAAGGCAGTTTGGGAGAATTTATCAAAACTAGAAATGTATATAGTTTTTGATTAGTGATTATGCTTTAAGAATTGATTCTAGCCAGGTGCAGTGGCTCACACCTGTAATCCCAGCACTTTGGGAGGTCAAGGCAGGAGGATCACTTGAGCCCAGTAGTTCAAGTCCAGCCTGGGCAACATGACAAAATCCCATCTGTACATAAAATACAAAAATTAGCCAGCAATGGTGGTACATGCCTGTAGTCCCAGCTACTGGGAGGCTGAGGCAGGAGGTCAAGGCTGCAATGAGCTGTGATCACAACCACTGCACTTCAGCCTGGGCAACAGAACAAGACCCCGTCCCCCATCTCCCTCTCACCCCTAAAAAAGAAAAAAGAATTGATTCTACAAGTATGTGTTTTACATATTAAAATATTTATAGGCTATTTATAGTAACTTTGTTTGTAATAGAAAAAAATGCAAAACTGCTCATCAATGGGAGGGATTGGCCAAAGTATAGTAGAAAATATTCGTAGGAAAAGAATAAGGAAACTCTTCACAGAGCAGTCTCCAAGATACAAAATTTTAAAATGTAATGTGCAGAATAGCATTTTACTGTTTGTGTGGTTAAGAGGGAAAGGGGAAGAATCTATGTGTTTGATTGTGTGTGTGTGTGTGGAATGGCTCTGGAAAGACTTACAGATGGTCACAATAGGGGGAGGAGAACTAAAACAATGACATAGAGGTTGGAGGAGGAGAAGACAGAATTTTCAGTCAACACCTTTCTGTTCTGTTTGAAATTGTTAACATGCCTGTACTGTATCCTCAAAAAAAAAAAAAAAGTTACTCTTCCTGAATGAAAACCATGCCTACTTCAGATAAAGAATCCTTTTTATTCATTAACTGAACTACATAAAGACTATTTCAGCAAACTCTTGTTTAATTCTTAAAGCACAGAGGTACAGTCCATAGCTCCAGTGAGAAATCAGTCAGCTACGTGTGTTGTGATTTTTCCTCTGGGATGTGCCTAATTTTCTGCATGCTTATAATCGGCTTTTTGATGTCACATTTTTTTTCCTAGATCAAAACTACAATAACGCCACTGCCCTTGTGATTACCTTCCCTGTGAGTAATTACTATAATGATACAGAGAAGCTGCAGAGGGCCCAGGCCTGGGAAAAAGAGTGAGTCACGCATGGGTGTGAGCAGACTGTCCTTGCATTCTGGGAACCTAGATGCTTACAGCAAGCACTTAAGCTTCATTTTCTAAATTAACCGGTGGCAGATCTGAGTTATGTAATTTTGTTCACTTGGTACTAATGATGCTAAGAAGAAACTGTAAACACATTTACCTTTGAGGATGCTTTAAACAGCTCTCCTTGCACGGGAATGCAAAAGTGTGCCAAAAAAAAAGTGTTCACTCTTACCTCGGCTGGGGTGCAGTGGCTCAGTCTCAGCTCACTGCAGCCTCAATCTCCTAGGCTCAAGTGATCCTCCCACCTCAGCCTCCTGAGTAGCTGAGACTACAGGTGCATGCCATCACACCCAGCTAATTTTTGTTTTTCTTTTTTTTAGAAACAGGGTTTTGCCATGTTGCCCAGGCTGGTCTCGACCTCCTGACCTCAAGTGATCCACCCACCTTGGCCTCCCAAAGTGCTAGGATTACAGACATGAGCCACTGCACCTGGCCACCTGCATTATTTTCTAACAGCAAAACTCAGGAGCGTGCTGAATGTACTTAGGAATGAATACAGTAGAATATTATGCAGTCATAAAAGACAGTGACATAAATAAATGGTTCAAGATGTATATTTATATAAATATATATTGTTTATGTTGTCCATGCTTAGAAAAAAAAGCAAATGACCTGAGAAATTAACTGTGTTTGTGACTTCTACAGAAAGGGAAGAGAGGACTTAGGAGGCCAAATTGTGCTTTATACCCTTCAGTATTTTTTAAAAATGGTTTTACTGATATATGACACATGTATCATACAATTCACCCACTTAAAGTATATTCAGCCTGGGCATGGTGGCTCACACTTGTAATCGCAGCACTTTGGGAGGCCCAGATGGGAGGATCACTTGAGGCTGGGAGTTCAAGACCAGCCTAGGCAATGTAGCAAGGCATGTCTCTAGAAAAGAAGAGAAAAGGAAAACTTGAAAAAAAAAAAGTACAATTCAATAGCTTTAGTATTTTTGTATATATGTGCAGCCATCACCACAGTCAGTTTTAGGAATATTTTCATTATTCCACAATATACAATAGCCTCCCAAGTAGCCTATAGTCACAGCTACTCGGGAGGCTGAGGTAGGAGAACCTTTCAAACCCAGGAGGTGGAGGTTACCATGAGCCAAGATCGCACCATCCAGCCTGGGCAACAGGGCAAGACTCCATCTCAAAAACAGAAAAACAGGAAACGTGGCCTTTGTGTCATCAAAGTTGGGAAGAAGTTTCTTACTTAGTTGTCACTAAGTTTTAACCAAAAATATAACATTTTGCTTACCTTTTATAGTGCCCTTTAACTAACACCCTCTATCTTTTCATCCTCCTATCCACAGCCCTAGGCAACCACTAATATAGTTTCTATCTCTGGAGATTTTCCTATTCTGGACTTTTATGTGCATGGAATAATATGTGGACTTTTTTGTCTGGCTTTCATTGAACATCATGTTCTCAAGTCTCAAACACGTTGTGGCATGTATCACATTTTTTCGTCGGATTCCATCGTGTGGATATACCACATTGTGTGCATTTATCAATTGTTGCACATTTGGGCTGTTTCCATTTTGACTATTATGAATAGTGCTGCTGTGAACACTTGAGTAAAAGCTTTTGTGTGGATGTGAGTTTTCATTTCTTTTGGGTACATACCTAGGAGTATAATTGCTGAGTTTAGGATAAGTCCACCTTGAATAGTTTGAAGAACTGCCAGACCATTTTCCAAAGTGGCTATAGCGCTTTACATAACCACCCGCAGTGCATGAAACTTCCAATTTCTTGGTATCCTTGCCAACACTTTTTATTATCTGACTTTGTGATTCTAGCTATCTCCATGGGTATGAAGTAGTATCTCATTGTGGTTTTGATTTAATAGACTGAATGCATTTCGGTTTTTTTTGGTTTTTTTTGTTTTTGAGACAGAGTCTTGCTCTGTCACCCAGGCTAGAGTGCAGTGGCACGATCTCAGCTCACTGCAACCTCTGCCTCCTGGATTCAAGTGATTCTCATGCCTCGGCCTCCCCAGTAGCTGGGATTACAGGCACCTGCCACCAGGCCCAGCTAATTTTTTTATTTTTAGTAGAGACGGGGTTTTACCATAGTGGCCGGGCTGGTCTCGAACTCCTGACCTCAGATCTGCCCACCTCGGCCTCCCGAAGTTTTAGAATTACAGGCGTAAACCACCACACCCAGCCCTAAATTTGCTTTAAGTGGTAGAAAATTCAGCATGTATGGAACCTTAGCTGTAATCTGAGAGTGGCTTACCTTCTACTCCAGGATAGACGATCCTAATGCAGTGGCTGGGCATGGTGCCTGTAATCCCAGCAATTAGGGAGGCGGAGGCAGGAGGAGTGCCTTGAGGCCAGGAGTTTGAGACAAGCCTGCACAACATGGCAAAGACCCCATCACTACAAAAAAGTTTTTTTTAATTAGCCAGGGCCGGGTGCAGTGGCTCACACCTATAATCACTTTGGGAAGCTGAGGTGGGCAGATCACTTGAGGTCAGGAGTTTGAGACCAGCCTCGCCAACATGGTGAAACCTCGTCTCTACTAAAAATACAAAAATTAGCCAGGTGTGGTGGCGTGTGCCTATAGTCACAGCTACTCGGGAGGCTGAGGTAGGAAAATCTCTCAAACCCAGGAGGTGGAGGTTACTGTGAGCCAAGATTGCACCATCCAGCCTGGGCGACAGGGCAAGACTCCATCTCAAAAAAAGAAAAACAGAAAACGTGGCCTTTGTGTCATGAAAGTTGGGAAGAACTTTCTTATTTAGTTGTCATTAAGTTTTAACTGAAAATACAACATTCTGCTTACCTTTTAGGTTTATTAATTTTGTGAAAAACTACAAGAATTCCAATCTAACCATTTCCTTCACTGCTGAACGAAGTATTGAAGATGAACTAAATCGTGAAAGTAACAGTGATATCTTCACCATTGTAATTAGCTATGCCATCATGTTTCTATATATTTCCCTAGCCTTGGGGCACATCAAAAGCTGTCGAAGGCTTCTGGTAAGCTGGGGGGGGGGGGCGGGGGGCGGGGGTGTGTTTCGGAGGTTAACAGCAGTGCACAGTATAATGTCATATTTTTGCCTCTTCATTCTTAATCCATTATGTTCAAAACTGTCTTAAATTCCTCGTTTTAATTGTAACATTTCTGTTTCCTACGTCTGTTTTCCTCAGTTCCAATTTATTGGTTTATCTTAAAGTTTATTTCACATAATCCAGTATTATTTGTCCAGTCTATCACCTAAGAATGCAAACTCATCGCAGGTGTTGCCCGGGAAGACCTAGAAATGTTTACAAACCTCTCTGAAACACAGAATTGTACTTTTAACTCTAGGTTTGATACAGCCCTGTAAAGTAAAAAGGAGGACCTTTTAGTAATAAAAGGAACAGACAGCCCTGTAACTAACTGGGTGTGTCTTTGTCGCCCCTCTCAGGTGGATTCGAAGGTCTCACTAGGCATTGCGGGCATCCTGATCGTGCTGAGCTCGGTGGCTTGCTCGTTGGGCGTCTTCAGCTACATTGGGTTGCCATTGACCCTCATTGTGATTGAAGTCATCCCATTCCTGGTACTGGCTGTTGGAGTGGACAACATCTTCATTCTGGTGCAGGCCTACCAGGTATACTTCCATCTTCTCACGGAGCTTAGCTCTCCAAGTTTCAGGGTCTGTACTGGGCTCCACATTTATGAGTGTGGACTGTGAGGGCATTTTCCTTCCTTTCCCTGTGTGGCTCACTGGTCTTCTTGACTTACTCTGGACATCTTAGGACTGAGAATTTCGCCCTTCTATTCGGTTGATGAAATAGTAGATATAAAGTAAGAATTTTGTTTTAAATTGTATCTTTAAATAGTGTCCTTTAATAGTATCTTTTCATTTTAAATAGTGTCATGTGTACAAGAAGGGCTGACATACTTTTGTAAAATATTCTGGGTACAACTGCTATTAAAATGATTTTCAACATAGTGTAGAATGTTAGATTTGTTTTGCACAAAGGTGCCACTAAAAAGGCAAAAGGTTAACATGTGTCCTGCAGCTGTAGAAGGTGGCCTTAGGTCATCCTGTAGACCCTACCTGAGCGGAGACTCGGTGCATGTGAGAGTGATGTTCAGTGGTCCAGTCACCTTAGTTTCTCAGTGGGTACCTAGCTCTGTGGTACAGAAATAGTCTGAGTGAATTCACATGAGAACATTGGAGTCCCCCACCAAAGTTTATATGCTTAGAAGACATTGCTAATCGTCTACTCATCATTTATCTTTACCCTTGAGTTAAGGCAGCAAGAAGTGGCATTGTTATTGAGAAATTTTAATGTTGTATAATTTTCTTTTTTTTTTTTTTTTTTAAGAGAGATGAACGTCTTCAAGGGGAAACCCTGGATCAGCAGCTGGGCAGGGTCCTAGGAGAAGTGGCTCCCAGTATGTTCCTGTCATCCTTTTCTGAGACTGTAGCATTTTTCTTAGGTAATTATGCTTTCAATCCTACCAGCCCTGTAGTTCACTGAGCCTGGAGAAAGAAGGAGCTGGGTGTCTGAACATGCCCCTTTGTTTTGCCTCCTTTTTTTTTTATTCTGAGATGGAGTCTCACTCTGTCACCCAGGCTGGAGTGCAGTGATGTGATCTTGGCTCACTGCAACCTCCGCCTCAAGTGATTCTCCTATCTTTGCCTCCCAAGTAGCTGGGATTAAAGGCACACACCTCTATGCCTAGCTAATTTTTTGTGTTTTTAGTAGAGATGGGGTTTCACCATGTTGTCCAGGCTGGTCTCAAACTCCTGACCTCAGGTGATCCACCTGCCTCGACCTCCTAAAGTGCTGTGATTACTGTGAGCCACCAGACCCGGCCTGTGTTGTCTCTTTTTAAGCTTTGTTCTGCACTAGGAAAGTATCACTGAATGGACCACAGAAAAATTTGCAGCAGTATCTTGGGTATCATTTTGCAAGTGGCTTCCTTCTCATTTAATTGTCAGGACAGCGTTGATGTTGGGGTTCAGGGTGAGAGAGACCTAGAGTTTGTCTTGCCACTTTCCCCTTTTGGTAGTCACTGGGAATGTTGATAATTGAAAATGGCATCCTTGAGTAGCCACCGAATTCTTCTCAACATGACACTCTAAGCAGCAGCTCCCAAATCCACAGGCACTCGCTTGTAAGATGGTTGCCATTATTTTCAAAGGCAGTCTTTCTCTTCTGTGCACGCAACTCATTGGGGAAGCAGCCTTGTTAATGAGCAGAGGTTCTTCACTTACCTCATTACAAGCAGCTAGAATAAGCTGGAACAAAGTCAGCACTTCTGTGTTTCTTTCACATAGAGAAATCACCAAATAGACTCACTAGCGGGGCTGCCTGCCCCATCTCTGAAGTGTAGCAAGAGCAAAGTGACTCTGTCCACTGTAGAGGAGGCTGGCTAGAATCGCTCAGTCCAGAGAAAACCATCCACGGGTCACAAACTGCAGGGCCTACTTGGCTCCTAGGTCTGCTTAATCCGGGCCATTGTAAGGTCATCATAGGTGGTAGTTTTTCAACACAGATACACTGCTAGCTTGTCATTCTTCATTTCCACAAAACCATGTGCTTTTGAAACCTGTAACCCTGTTGTTCCTTTTGACAAACACAGGTGCCAAAAAAAAACTTTCTTTTTTTCACTTCTATTATAAGAAAACCAGTGCAGGTATGATGATAATAGCAGCAGAGACAATGCCTCAAGGTTGGAGTGACCTTGGTGGGACAATAGAGGTGGGTAGGGATTGTGGCACCCCAAGTGCATGTATCCCATCTAAAAAGGCTGTTATGTGGGGCCAACCAGTGCTACAAGGTCTGTTGTGTTTTTTTTTTTTTTCTTCCCAAGCAAAGCTGTGTCAATCTAGACTTTTGTGTAAAATGTCATTGCTGATATTGGCAACTTAAAAAAAAAAGTTTTTTAATCCTAAGAAGGGTTGATACAGTGTGGGCTAAACAGGAACCACCTGATTCATGGGCTGCCAGTTTACTGTTTCCAAGTCTTACCCTCATGCCTTTGATCCTCACTCGATTGTCAGTTACCTCTTACCATAACTAAACTGGGAGGCTAATATTGCTGATGTCATAGATGGAAAATACTGTCTTTCTTACAATGAAGCATAGAAGGTACTATAAGAAATGGCCTGTATTAGTGGTGCTCACATTTTAATGTGCATGAATTTTCCTGTGAACCTGAGTATAGTAGAATTGGGGATGAATTCCTGTCATACTTGCTTAAGTAGGATGGGGCTCCGCAGATGGTCTGCTGCTGAGTGCGTTTTGAAAAGCACCGACTTATCACCTCCTGTCCCAGTTCTAGAATAATGCCCAGCAGCAGCATGCCTTCTCATGGGTTTGGCCTGTGCTGACTCCTTGTATCTGTACGTGCACGTGAACATAAGACTTGCAGAGAGCCCCCTGCTATAAACAGAAGTGACACGGAGCCCCTCTCTCCCGCACAGGAGCACTGTCCGTGATGCCAGCCGTGCACACATTCTCTCTGTTTGCGGGATTGGCAGTCTTCATTGACTTTCTTCTGCAGATTACCTGTTTCGTGAGTCTCTTGGGATTGGACATTAAACGTCAAGAGGTAAATTGGTGCCAGGATTGTAGGCTATTTAATTTGAGTCTAGAATCTAGAGGAAGCAGCCAGAGGGTATAACCTTTGTTCCCCTGTGTCTCCTCAGAAAAATCGGCTAGACATCTTTTGCTGCATCAAAGGTGCTGAAGATGGAACAAGTGTCCAGGCCTCAGGGAGCTGTTTGTTTCGCTTCTTCAAAAACTCCTATGCTCCACTTCTGCTAAAGGACTGGATGAGACCGATTGTGGTATGCACTTATCTGTGGTTTTTCTCTTTCCTCTCACCAAAACAGATTATCACATGCCTTTTAAGAAGTCAGACAGCCCGGGAAGGAGATTCTTACAGCTGTTAAATAGATCTTTAAAAAATGCAAAAGCAAATATATAACAGTAGATAAAATATTTTTCCTGTGACCTTTTGTCGGTCCATATAATAAGCAAGAGTTTTCTTTAAGTTTTTATTTTGAAATAGTTTCAGATTCACAGAAAATTACAAATAAACTTTTATTTTTCCTCTTTTATTGATGAGGAAATAGAAGCTAAGAGAGGTTAAGTGGTTTGCCCCAAGTCACTAAGTCCATAAGTGGCAGAGTCAGAATTTGCACCCAGGAGCTTGTACCCACTACCCTCCACTCCCTGTTATCTTAGCCTGTCATTTAAACTTTCCCATTTCAAAAAATTCTGCTTTTTGTTTGTGTTTAAGATTTTATTTCTGGTCATAAGCTTATTACACTAAGCAATCTCTGTCTTATGATTCATTTGTTGTTCCAGATAGCAGTATTTCTGGGTGTTCTGTCATTCAGCATCGCAGTCCTGAACAAAGTAGATATCGGATTGGATCAGTCTCTTTCAATGCCAGATGTAAGACGCCTTCCTTTTGATTTTAACTTCCTTAGTTGATGATGAATACATTTTCAAAACATGCATGCGGGTGTTTCAAGCAAGTGCCTGCTTCCAGCTGCGAATGGAGACAGGCTTTCCAGGGTGAGGAGAACTGCCCCAATGCACTGCCAGTGTGGGCTGCTTGGCATTCTGGACTGAGCCCCTCTGGGCACAGCTGCAGAACACAAGCAACTAGTCTTACGAGGTTACCTGATGAGATGCTCTCCTGATCATGGGGCTAGCAGGAGGAGCACCCTGGGGCGCTGCAGGGAAGACTGGCGGTGTCAGGAATCGTGAGTCTGACTGGAGGCATCTCAGCCAGGAACCTTCTGGTGTCCTTTTATTCTCAGTGATCCTCACCTTGCTTAATTACTATCAGAGTGTTCACACTCTCTCCTATTCTTTTTCTTTCAGGACTCCTACGTGGTGGATTATTTGAAATCCATCAATCAGTACCTGCATGCGGGTCCGCCTGTGTACTTTGTCCTGGAGGAAGGGCACGACTACACTTCTACAAAGGGGCAGAACATGGTGTGCGGTGGCATGGGCTGCAACAACGATTCTCTGGTGCAGCAGATATTTAACGCAGCACAGCTGGACAACTAGTCAGTACCGCCTCGTCTTGTACTTCAGAAGCAGTGGAGGGGACTCTCAGCCAGGCAGTCAGCTCAGGCCTAAAATGTCTCATTGAAAGTAGACTTCCTTGGGAAACTTGTTTTTATGCAAAATGTATGGTAAATCTGGCTTTACCTTAACAAAACCTTTGAAAGGACTAATTTACCAGCTAATCTTTGGAAGTTTTTTCCATTAAGTACTCATGTAGTTTTTCTTTTGACCATTAGCAGTATAAAATGTAGCATAGGAAGTTAGGTTTTAAGAAAAAGTACTGAAACTAAAGCCTTCCTCCCTGTGGAGGAGGTCAGTAACCCTGTCTCTCCTCTCTAGTACCCGAATAGGCTTCGCCCCCTCGTCCTGGATTGACGATTATTTCGACTGGGTGAAGCCGCAGTCATCTTGCTGTCGAGTGGACAATATCACTGACCAGTTCTGCAATGCTTCAGGTACCTTCATCTCCTTTACCAAATCTTTCCCCTTTTTTCTGAAAAGTTTTCAAATTGTCATTTACAAATCATTTGCATCGTGCCTCAGTTTATACCTATTTGTACATCAAAGCTGGGTCTCCCTCCCTGTGTCATTATTCCTTTCCTCAGTCATTCACTGTGAAATTGTCATGTTGTTCCTGTCTCAGACAGCCACCCTCGGGGCTGCAGGCTGAACAAGGTCCGCTTCTTCGGTGTGTGGTTTCCAGATTAGGTTTCTCATACCGTGCTGGCTCCAGTGATTGCTTCTCAGGATTGGTATCTGGCCTTAGCTTCTCAGAGGAGAGCTTTTTTTTTTTTTAATCTCTTTGCCCTGTGGTTTTGTAGGAGCATTGAGGTTCCCCTGGAATTAATAAAAACATGGAAGCCCTAGGCTCTGATAATACCAGTCAAGGCTGTCCTTGAAGGAGATCTACTTCAGGGCAGAAAATGTTGGATACTATGCGTAAGATGAAAATGGTATTTCAGATTCATTAAACTGTGAAAGTCACATGTGGCTAAAGCTTTTAGATAAGGGGAGAGATTTTCCCTCACTGTCAGTATTTTTAAATGTTTTACCAAAAATCTGGAGACCCATTCTTCTAACAGTCGGCTTCTCCCTGCATGTCTCCACTAGTGGTTGACCCTGCCTGCATCCGCTGCAGGCCTCTGACTGCAGAGGGCAAACAGAGGCCTCAGGGTAGAGACTTCATGAGATTCCTGCCCATGTTCCTTTCGGATAATCCTAACCCCAAGTGTGGCAAAGGGTAAGTGCTGCTGCCATTGTAGATGAGCATCCACTTCAACTTTAATTTGCAATAGAAAACTAGGAGAGGATAAATCTAAAACTGTTGCATGGGAACGTCCTCTTCTCCACCCCACCCTGTCCTGGTTCTTTGGTGGAAGTAGGGAAACTGAAAACATCTTTTTAAGAAAATGCCTCATAGTGTTCAGCTGATTCTGTTTTAGCGTGGCCATTCACTTCTCATGCTCTCTCTGGCCCCCTGGGCGTGAGAAGGAACGCAGATTTCTGTGCACATTCGAAGCGGGGCTGAGGGAGAGGATGGCCTGCTGTAATCCAGGCCTGAAGGAACTCGGTCTGTTCAGTTGTACTGATGGCAGCTGGGGTGGCATCTTTGTTTTGGTAATGTTATCCCACATTAAGGTTTCGATTCTTTTAGCCCCATCATGCTCCTTGCAGCCCATCCATGTATGGGGTTATGGGCTATCTCACTCCCCAATCCAGCCAGGCAGCCAGTTACCCACGGAAGCCGGATATATGGCCCAAAAATAGTGACCCTGACCAGAAGTCTTGGGTTGATTTGGAAGCTTTTGGAGGCAGAGAATGAGTATCCCCATGTATGTTAGGTATCGTTTCTCATAAGAACACGTCTGAACAGTCATATCAGTGAATCATTTATATCATGTATGTGCTTTGAGACCTAGGTATTATGGGATGACTACCCCTAAAACTAAAGTAGAAATGAATCTTGCAGCTTGATTTACTCACTGACCAAATGCTTTGGCCTACATAAAGTAAGTTGAGGTAGATTCAGTTTTTCTGAAGGCCATAGCCACTGTTGCTGGGGAGCCTCCAGGGTGCCAGCGTCATGCCAGGCACTCCCTGACATTATTCCATTTATCATCACACAGCCTATGAGTAGGTGGTGGTATACCCATTTACAGAAGAGGAGACCGGGACTCAGAGGAGGTCATTTTGCCAAGGGTTACATAAGCACCAAGTGGCAAGGCTGAGATTGTTCCCTGGGCCCTTGCCCTTTCCTGCCTCCTGTTATATAACAGGACTGAGTAAACTGTACATTTGATTACACATGAAACCAGGTAGAGAAACAGCAGCTATGTACCAGAGAACCTAGAACAATCAAGAAAAGCCATTCTGGCTGTGCATGGTGGCTCACACCTCTAATCCCAGCACTTTGGGAGGCCGAGGCATGTGGATCACCTAAGGTCAGGAGTTGAAGACGACCAGCCTGGCCAACATGGCAAAACCCTGTCTCTACTAAAAAAATTAAAAGTTAGTTAGGTGTGATGGCAGGCATCTGTAATACTCGGGAGGCTGAGGCAGGGAGAACTGCTTGAACCCGGGAGGTGGAGGTTGCAGTGAATCAAGATCATGCCATTGTATTCCAGCCTGGGTGACAGAAAAATGAGGGGCTTTTTATCTGTCTCAAAGAGAAAAAAAAAAAAAAGCCAGTCTGGGAGAGAACAAGCTAAACCTTTAGTGTTCCCTTATCCTGGGGGCTTTCTTCATCCCTGAAATGTACAGCTGGGTCTGACCTCTGAGCCCAGGATCAGGTGGTTTTGCTTAGCCTTGAGTGCTCAGATTCTGCTGATATTTTGCAAGGCCTGGACTCGCTGACACCCATGATTCTTCCCTCAGGGGACATGCTGCCTATAGTTCTGCAGTTAACATCCTCAGCAACGGCACCAGGGTCGGAGCCACATATTTCATGACCTACCACACTGTGCTGCAGACCTCTGCTGACTTTATTGATGCTCTGAAGAAAGCACAACTTATAGCCAGTAACATCACCGAAACCATGGGCATTAACGGCAGTGCTTACCGGGTGTTTCCCTACAGGTAAAGCCTATACTTTTTCAATGGGGTTTGCCCAGGATAGGGCCTATGCTGGCCGGGGCCTCTGGGGAAGGGTTCCCTTGGCAAGATACTGATTTTCAGGTTGGGTTCTGGCCCCTGCTCCATTCCGAGCACAGGGGAATATATCAAAGGAAATGGGTGCTGGGCAAGGGGGTTCAGAATCTAAAGCCTCTGCCCAGGCCTCAGGGCTAGAGACACAGAACTTGATCTCTGCGTTACTGCACACCGGGAAATGGCTCAAGGCAGGGGGTGCTTGGAGAACAGGTAGCTCAGAGAGGGGCCAGGCCCATATTCTTGGCCAGCAACGGACCACAATCCCCAACTGCTGGTTATTTGGGATGATGCCTGTATGTAGACTTTTTATATTGTGAGGTTTTTTTTCCCCCCAGCAAGAAAAGCGTGTATGAAATACTGAATTTGGAAACTGTAGAAAGGCAGGAGACACAAGTGATCTGTTTTTCCTGCCTGCCCATGATCTTGCTTAAAGCAAGAAGGCCTGGATTTGTTTGGAAGAAGTTCTCAGAGCTGGTGTCCTACCTAATTCCTGGGAAGAGCTGGTTAGCTCTGCCAAAAAATAAATGAAAGCATTTTTTACCTCAGGCCTTGCACAGACCCTCTGAGCCTGAGGTAGTGTCTCAGGGTAGATCAGGATTCATTTATTTTTTTCAAAATGCTATGGAATGCTTTCTATAAATGTCTATAAAATAGCATAGATTTGATTGCAACAGCACTTCAAAAAGCTTATCCATCACGATCCAAGTAGGCTTCATTCCAGGGATGCAACGCTGGTTTCAACATATGCAAGTGTATAAACATAATCCACCACATAAACAGAACCAAAGACAAAAACCACATGATTATCTCAATAGATGCAGAGAAGGCCTTTGACAAAATTCAACAGCTCTTTATACTAAAAACTCTCAATAAATTAGGTATCGAAGGAACATATCTCAAAACAATAAAAGCTATTTATGACAAACCTACAGCCAATATCATACTGAATGGGCAAAAACTGGAAGCATTCCCTTTGAAATCTGGCACTAGACAAGGTTGCCCTCTCTCACCACTCCTATTCAACGTAGTACTGGAAGTTCTAGCCAGAGCAATTAGGCAAGAAAAAAATAAAGGATATTCAATTAGGAAAAGAGAAAGTCAAATTGTCTCTCTTTGCAGATGACATGATTGTATATTTAGAAGAGCCTATCATCTCAGCCCAAAAATCTCCTTAAACTGATAAGCAACTTGAGCAAAGTCTCAGGATACAAAATCAGTGTGCAGAAATCACAAGCATTTCTATACACCAATAACAGACTAACAGAGAGCGAAATCATGAGCAAACTCCCATTCACAATTGCTACAAAGAGAATAAAATACCTAGCAATATAACTAACAAAGGATGTAAAGGACCTCTTCAAGGAGAACTACAAACCACTGCTCAAGAAAATTCCATGCTCATGGTTAGGTAGAATCAGTATTGTGAGAATAATTTATAGATTCAGTGCTATCCCCATCAAGCTACCAATGACCTTCTTCAGAAAACTGGAAAAAACCACCTTAAACTTCATATGGAACCAAAAGAGAGCCCTCATAGCCAAGACAATCCTAAACAAAAAGAACAAAGCCAGAGGCAGCACACTACCTGATTTCAAACTATACTACAAAGCTACAGTAATCAAAACTGCATGGTACTGGTATCAAAACAGAGATATAGACCAATGGAACCGAACAGAGGCCCTGGAGGCAACACCACACATCTACAACCATCTGATCTTTGACAAACCTGACAAAAACAAGCAATGGGGAAAGGATTCCCTGTTTAATAAATGGTGTTGGGAAAACTGGCTAGCCACATGCAGAAAGCTAAAACTGGACCCCTTCCTGACACCTTACACTAAAATTAACTCCAGATGGATTAAAGACTTAAGACCTAACACTATAAAAACCCTACCTAGGCAAAACCATTCAGGACACAGGCATACGCAAGGACTTCATGACTAAAACACCAAAAGCATTGGCAACAAAAGCCAAAATAGACAAATGGAACCTAATTAAACCCAGAGCTTCTGTACAGCAGAAGAAACAATCATTAGAGTGAACTGGCAACCAACAGAATGGGAAAAAATTTTTGCAATCTACCCATCTGACAAAGTGCTAATGTCCACAATCTACAAAGAACTAAAACATATTTACAAGAAAAAAAACAAACCCATCCAAAAGTGGGTGAAGGATATGAACAGACACTTTTCAAAAGAAGACATATGAGGCCAACACACATATGAGAAAATGCGCATCATTACTGGTCATTAGAGAAATGCAAATCAAAACTACATTGAGATACCACATCACGCCAGTTAGAATGGTGATCATTAAAAAATCTGAAGACAACAGATGCTGGAGAGGATGTGGAGAGATAGGAACACTTTTACACTGTTGGTGGGAGTGTAAACTAGTTCAACCATTGTGGAAGACAGTGTGGCGCTTCCTCAAGGACCTAGAAATAGAAATTCCATTTGACCTAGCAATCTCATTACTGGGTATATACCCAAAGGATTATAAATCATTCTATTTTAAAGACACATGCACACGTATGTTCATAGTGGCACTGTTTACAATAGCAGAGACCTGGAACCAACCCAAATGCCCATCAGTGATAGACTGGACAAGGAAAATGTGGCACATATGCACCATGGAATACTATGCAGCCATAAAAAATGAAGAGTTTGTGTCCTTTGCAGGGACATGGATAAATCTGGAAACTATCATTCTCAGCAAACTGACACAAGACCAGAAAATCAAACACCACATGTTCTCACTCACAGGCGGGTGATGAACAATGAGAACACATGGACACAGGGAGGGGAGCATCACACACTGGGGTCTGTTGGTGGGGGGCCAAGGGAGGGACAGCAGGGGGGTGGGGAGGTCAAGGGGGGATAACATGGGG
>CAUYLG010049235.1:0-59368 GCA_963573385.1 Cacajao melanocephalus
TAACCACACAATTGGAAGTAAATCGCTCTTCAGCAATTGTATAGCATTTCACAGACTTAAATGAAATATTGGTTGGCTGTTTGTTTGTTATTTTCTTCCCTTATTCCTTCCTGTCTCCGTTGTTAAGCACAATTATCGGCACAAAAGAGGCCCTTAATACCTATTTTTAGATTGCATTTCAGCCTGGGCAACAGAGCAAGACTCCTGTTCTCTCTCCCTCTTTCTCTTCCTCTTTCTTTCTTTCATAAAAAAAAAAAAGAGAGAGATATACTTAAGCAAAAAGAAAATAGAGTATTCAAGACATAAGAAATAATTTGCACAAAATTGATAAAAATATTTTAGTAAATTTAATTATCCATTGATGGTACAATTAGCTATTATGAGTTGTTTTTTTTCTTTTGGAACAGTCTTGCACTGTTGCTCAGGCTGGAGGGCAGTGGTGCAATCTCAGCTCACTGCAACCTCCACCTTCCAGTTTGAAGAGATTCTCCTGCCTCAGCCTCCCAAGTAGCTGGGATTACAGGTGTGCACCACCATGCCCAGCTAATTTTTGTATTTTAGTAGAGACAGGGTTTTACCATACTGGCCAGGCTGGTCTCGAATTCCTGACCTCAAGTGATCTGCTGGCCTCAGCCTCCCAAAGTGCTGGGATTACAGGCATGAGCCACCATGCCTAGCTTGTGTGATTTTTTTTAAAGGTGACAATAAAACTACATAACTATAACACCCTTGGGATAGAAAGCATGCCAAATAAAAGTACTGAGTTACTCATTTCTTTTGGGAAGAACAGGATGCCTCTTGGATTTGTAGGAAATATGGTTAATAAAGTATGTTTGTTAAAATTCCAAAGGAAACCCTAAATAATAAAAAAAATTTACATATTTCAGAAATATAAGGGAAAAAGGAGACTACACAATCTCTATCAATATGAAGAAGGCAAAAAATATAGAAAAGAATGCTAAGAAAGCAGTAAATATACAATAAAATAAAACTAGAAAAAGTCTGAACTATGTTAGGAATCACAATATAGGAAACAGATGATATTCACATATTAAAACAGCTTTTCAGACTGTAGAATTAATAAAACTTGGTAAAATACTATAAGCTAAAGAAACATCCAAGGTAATACTACACAGAAAAGTTAAAAATAAAATGAACAAAGAAATCTACTACCCAAATATTACTAAAGAAAGGCAAACCAAAGGCAAAAAGAAATGAACATAAATAGAGGAACAGTGGGACATATTACATGAGAATGAATGACAGTTCTCCAGGATGATATACTGAAGATAAATTTTCATATTCCAAAGAGTATTGCTGTGAAAGGTATCAAACAAAAACTCATAAACATTACATAGAAACAGACAAAAGTGCAATCCTAAGAAAGGTTTTTAACATGCCTCTAGTAGAATTAGTTAGATCTGGTAAATAAAAAATTAGGAATAACGTAGAATATTTGAAAACTAAAATTAACAAGCTTGATCTAATGGAAATATCCATTTTAAATGTAATCTGATGATATAAAATATACATTTATTTCAAACATATGGGATATTTATAGATAATAAAAGAGAAAGAGAGGAAAAAGAGGAAATGGTGAAGAAAGAGAGAAAGGAGAAAAATCTTTACTCAAGAAACTGAAAAATATTCTTGACAACTTGTGGACTAAAGAGAAAATCACAGTGGAAATTAAGAAATATTAAGAACTGATCAAAATAGTTATGAGATGCAAATAAAAATTACTTAAAGGTAAATATTTATTGCTGAATGCTTTCCTTTAAAAAATAGCAAGAGATTTAATACAAATGGGTGGATTTCAGCTCAAGAAGTTAGAAAAATAACAACAATAATTCTGAAGGAAGTAAAAATTAAAAAAAATAATAAAGGTAGAAATTAATGAAATGGAAAACAACTAAGCAATATCGAAAATTCACAAAAATAGCAAAGACAATTTTTAAAAGTAGCAAGGTTGGAAGCTTTACTCTGCAAGATATTAAAACTTACTTATAAAGACAGTGAAATTAAGACTGGGAGACATTGTCATTTGGATGGAAAAATGGAACAATAGAACAGAAAGACAATAAACAGACTAACACATACATGGAAACTACATGACATTTTAAATTAGTGGAAAAAACCTGAACTATGCAATAATGGATGCTGGGACAACTGGATACCCAAATGAAGAAAAATACTGGATTGCAACCTAATGTTATATTCAAATATAATAGTAAAATTAAATGTTAATTGCAAGACTTTAAGAAAATGTACGAAAATACATTAAAGAAATTGGAAGCATTTCTTAAGCAAGGCTAAAAAGCACAAATCAGTGAAGAAAATATTGCTCATTTCAACAATATTAAAATGTAATTGAAACTTCTGCATGGCAAAATTTCTGTATAGCATAAACAAAATTAAATGATGAGCTATAGACTAGGAGATTATTAGATAATTCTTATTCAGAATATGTAAAGAACTCCTACATAGCAATAAAAAATGGACAAGAATTAGAAAAGGGGAAAGGATATAAACTAGCAAATAGTTGACTTTTCACACTACAGGACACTCTTGAACAGGTGCAAAAGCATCTGTGTCCACACTGTTTGTATCAGCAAAGCAATCGTCCATATAGAAGAGTGGATAAATGAATATTAATATTTTCATTCATTGAAGTATTATTTAAATGTTTCAGTGCTTTACCAACTAAAGAATAGTGGACTCAATGTCAGAAGGCCTGAGGGAGAGTTATCTTTGCCAAAAGCTATATACTAACTATATATGATCCTGGGTGAATTCCTTAACCTGTTTGGCTCTTAGTTTCCTTGTAAGCGGTTTAGATGGGACTTGAAACAGCCTTCAATCTGAATAACTCACGGAAGTTTTAGAAGTCCATGTGCCTGCACCCCTTCTCAGACCTACTCCGTCAGGGTACCCAAGGGTGGGCATGGTCAGCACCAGGCCCTTCTAGGTCAGCAATTTCATTCCCTCAGCAGGGAGCTGGGAAGCGTAGACAGGAATTTCATTCAAAACAACGTTTACAAGCACCTCTTCTCATTTCAGTTTTCACTCTTGAGTTGTAGGTAGGCCTGACAATTTCCAATTCTATCTTTCAGTCAGGGAGCATTCTGGAAGCAAAAGCCTCCTTGCTAATGCTCCTATCTCAGCAAGGCAAGGAGTTACAGTTACCCAGCAACTAATCAGAGAGGCTGCATCATTTTCAGAGTTAAGAGTGTGGACTCTGGAGTTAAATTGGGCTCAGATCCCCAAATCCTGCCTTTTGAAGTTGTGTGACCCCAGAGAGTTATTAACTTCCCTGCACAATGGTTTTCCTATCTGTAAAATAGAACAGGATAGAAGGTAACTTCTAGGGTTGTTATAAGGATCAGATGAATCAATATATCCGAAGTGTTTGGCAAGTGTTGAAACATATTAAGTGCTCTACAAAGCTAGCAACTATCATTATTAGACTATAGACCCAGAACTATAGACCCAGAACTCCTGAAGACAGGAGGGGGACGTTGTAGAGGATAGCATGTAATACTTTCATTAGCCCTACTGTCTATGGGCATTGCTGGTTTGCTTTTCTGAGTCCCTGAAGCCACATGTGAGAGAAAATTTGCAGGTGCATTACAAAACTGTAATCCTTTCTGCAACTACTCTCTCAGAAAGATTTAATAAAGCTGTGTGTTTTATATCCACCCTCACTGAAGAGCCAGGGTAGGGAGATTCCAGTAAACTAGGTAGGCCTTAAATTGCTTTTTGAGAGCCCCATTTTTATTTGAAGCTGCTAGTTAGGAAGTTGTTTCAGCTGCAGAACCAGGACATTATTTCTGTTATCTGTTTGCTTACTGTGGTGATTATGAATATTTTATAATTTTGCCATTCACTGTTTCTTTTTTTTTCTTTTTTTTTTTTTTTTGAGATGGAGTCTTGCTGTGTCACCAAGGCTGGAGTGCAGTGGTGTGATATCGGCTCACTGCAACCTCTGCCTCCCGAGTTCAAGCAATTCTCCTGCCTCAGCCTCCTGAGTAGTTGGGACTACAGGTGAGCACCACCACACGTAGCTATTATTTTTTTTTTTGTATTTTTAGTAGAGACGGGGTTTCACCATATGGTCCAGGCTTGTCTCAAACTCCTGACCTCAGGTGATCTGCCCACCTTTGCCTTCCAAAGTGCCAGGATTACAGGCATAGGCCACCACACCTGGCTGCAATTTACTGTTTTTTTTTTTTTTTTAAATGTCCCCTCCTGAGTTTGTGATTATACCTTGACACTAACTAGCCATTTCTAATTGTCATGTTAAAAAAAATTACACAAATTAAACTTTATTCTCTTTCTCTTTTTGTAGTCTGAAAATCTTAACACCCTGCAAGATAACTAGAGCTCTCTAACTTGCAGTTTTGTGCAGTTTTGGGTGAAGCTTAACGTAAAAATTTGATTAACCCTGGTAATTGGGGAGAGTGCTTTCTGAGCCTTGTTCCTCATAGATTTCTGGAAATTGACACCAATCTAAAGGGAAGAACGAAGAAAGTTCTAGGTTGTTTGTTCTCAAAGTAGGCCTCTCCAGCAGATATGACTGGATATGAACCCAGTTTCATATCCGTTCCCTCTGTGGAAGAATTTAGCCAGCAGAACAGTGGTGAAAAGACATTGAGTGGGGGCCCAACTCAGGCCTTAATGAAGCACTCTTGCTTTAGGAGGAGATGTTAGGAATTTGTCCTTATAGAGCTATAAGATGTGTGCATAGAACAAGCATCTTGCAATATTTTTAAAGGGTGGAAATTAAAATCTCAAATGCAGCATAGTGCAGATAGCAGGAAATATTTACAGAGTGACCAATGGTGAATTTTCATTACTGACTAATGAACTTCATTGATATCAGGTATGTGGTTGGATCTCAGTTCTGATAAAGGAGTTTGCTGGGGTGTGTCAGAGATATAGACATACGGTCTTTTCCAAAGTGATCATTTGGAAGAGCGATATCCACATCTTGAAGCCTATATAAAGAATAGAAGCTGCACGGGGCAGCTTTACAAACTCCAGCACCATCTTCCTTCAGGCAAAATGAAAATCCCTGTGAGTATTTGTTTCTGCTTCTTGATACTCTTGTGGTGACTACAGGAAATGCTTGTATCTAATATGACATGGATTTCGGGGGTCTTAGACAGATACTGTGCATGCTTCTAAGCTTATGTGATTGAATTAATGATATCTTTGGCAGAAAAGAGTGTTGAATAAGTCTGACTTTTTTATCCTTTGTCTGTTTTGAGATGTTTACTAAAAAAAATACAAAGAAATATCTAGAGAATTTTGATTTGGAGGATCTTTAATAATAATCCCTTAATATGAGCTTCGTAGGGAATGTGGGCTATTTAAAACAACTACATTTGCTATCTAACAGAGAAGTGGTAATTTAAAAATAATATCGTAATAGTAATAATACTACCTCTTATTTCTCTAATGCATACTAAGCCTTAGACTAAGCATTTCACATGAATAATTTCATCTATTCATTGCAACAACCCTATGAGTTGAGTAGTATTCTCCCCATTTTACTGATAAAGAGACTGAGAGGCAGAGGAATGTGATTTTTCTAAGTCCATAGATGTGTGATTTAGAATGTAATTTATCCATCTTAATCCCCACTTGCAGGCTCAATCATGGCAAATTTAAGCAGCCACAGTCTTCAATGGCCTTCCGTTATGATTAAATTCTCCCTTAGGACAAAATGTTCCTTTTATGGCCACTCTACTCCTCCATCTGATACCAGCCTCCATAGTTCCACACTGCAGCACCCCATGGACAGTGGGCTATGTTCTTACCTAGAATGGAACTTGCTCCCCCAATCTCTGTCCTTTATTCTCATTCAGCTGCCAAGGGGAAAGCAAAATGTTAAGTACCTCTTTCTAAAATGTTTAAGACTGTCAGCTTAAAGAGCTCCCTCTCTTGGGGCTCTCTTGATTTTCCAAATTGAGACCCAACTCTGAAGCACAAAATTATTATATAATCATGGTGTATTAACCACGGTGTTGGATGGGAGATCATTTTGGGGCACAGGACACTCCGCAAGCCCTCTCTAATCATACCATTAAGGTGGTTTACTCCTTCAACTACTTGTTCAAACCACTATTTTAGACTCATTCAATAGAATATACAGGAGTATCATATGCTTCTAGAGCTGGTCTGTAGTAAGAGAAGATGTATCCCTATGGCAGGTTGAATGTCTGTGCACAGGTCTTTGTTAGATGCTCTACTGCCAGTAGCCAGAAGAGAAATATTAAGGGTGGGATGGAAAGAGAAATAGAAAAGTCCCACTGACAGTTCTTAAAAATATCCCCCTTCCTCAAGACTCCTTTCATCAGTAGTTTTCAATGAAAGTACAGTAAACCATGTGCTGATGTCGCTTTCAGTGATAGTACAGTTCACCGATGTTCAGAAGAGAAGGTACAAAACCTGGGTTAGCATGTTGGAGCAGGCTCTTACATAACTGCAGCAAAATATCAGAACTGCCTCAGTGTCAGCCTCATGACCTGTGGGCCCAGCACTTGTAGGATAGTATCACTAATGCATGGGTTGCAGGAGAATATGACAGTTTTCTTGATGTCAGCCTCAAAAGTTAATTGTGCTCTCAAGCATTCTGTTTTCATAGTTTTCCTTAGGAATCTATTGTGTCTTTGTCATCCATGATTCATTTTAAATCTGTATTACCCTCTCAGTCTTAAGGGATTAAAGCGTTTTTTGTTTTTTGTTTTTTTTTTGATTATTTTTTTTAACCAGAGGACACAATTTGACCACTGTTATCCAAGCCAGTATGAATCATACCTGGGTATTTCCATAGTAAAATGAATCCTTCACTGCTCACCTGCTCCAAGTTTCTCCTACTATCTAGAAGTTAAAATGCTAGAAAGAGTTGGGAGTTAGGTGGCAAATGTAGAGCTGTGTGTCTGGCAAATAGAATGAACTCAACGAATGCCTGTTAACTGAGTGAATGTGTGTGCTTCACACTTTGGAAAAGGTGTGTTGACCATCTACGGCCACTCAGTTTCTAGGTGTACGTTTTCTGAGATATTTGTACCTTTTCTGTCCAGTGCTCCCTCCTGCCCCCACCCTCAATGACTACCCTAGAATGGATGTGGTGGGTCTGTTTTTCAGGTGGTATTTCTGGTGGTGCTGACCATCTTTGGGATACAGTCTCATGGATATGAGGTGAGTTGGTTCAGCTGGTTCCTTATGGGCTTTATCTTTTAGAGACGTTGGGAGAGAAAAGGGAAGGTACAAGAGAGCTTGAAAGACAGTAGAGAGGCCATATGCCTTATTTGGGATGGAATCTCAGAAATTACCAATAATGGAAACAATGAGCTTGGCTGTTCCTCTACAACCACAATACTTTGCAAATGTAAGCCATTGCTTTAAAATGTGGTCAGTCTCATTTCTCCTGTGATGTTACTGCTTCTTCGTATATAACATAGTAAACTATAAGAAAAAGCTTTGCAGTCTTATGGCATCATAAGCTTTCGGACTGGGATCCCAGTAGAGAGTTTTAGTTTCTAATCCCTTGTTTATAGCAGGCAGAGGCTTTATTTTGTCAGAAGAGTTGCCTTCCAAATGTATAAGATTTATCAAAAAACATTTTGTCTTCCCTTTCAATCTAGGTTTATAACATCATCAGCCCAAACAACCATGGTGGCAATCTTCAAGAGACAGTGACAATTGACAATGAAAAAAATATCGCCATCGTTAACATCCATGCAGGATCATGCTCATCTACCACAATTTTTGACTATAAACATGTAAGCAGCAAATGAATTTTTGTGTTCTTCAGGACTAGTTTTCTAAAGAGCAGAGGGATCTTATATATGTGGGACATATACACTTGAATTCTTAGATTTAACCTTGTAATTCTTTAAGAATTTCCTCACTTTCACTTTTTTCTTTTAATAATCAAGCAATTGTTTGTAAAAAAACATTTTTGAAGAAAAAAATATGACAGGAAACATATGCATTTGCTTGACCTTTTCAGGTAGAAATTGGAAGAGTGATGCTATTATCCCACTACAGGCTCAGAAAGTGCAGAGAAGAGTAATCAAAGCCCAAAGCAAAGCCCGGCATGCGGACCTCAAACACATTTGTTGAGTGAATAAATGAATGAATAGGGCTTCTAACACAGAACATCATGCAGATAAAGAACAATCGGTTGGGCATGGTGGCTCACGCCTGTAATCCCAGCACTTTGGGAGGCTGAGGCAGGAGGATCACTTGAGCCTAGGAATTGGAGACGCCTGGGCAATATGGCGAAACCCCATGTCTACCAAAAATACAAAAATTAACTAGATGTGGTGGTACGTGCCTGTGGTCCCACCTACTTGGGAGGATGAGGTGGGAGGATTGCTAGAGCTCAGGAAGTCAAGGCTGCAGTGAGCTGACATTGCACCACTACACTCCAACCTGGGTGACAGAACAAGATCCTGAGTCAAAAAAATAAAAAAAAATAAAAGAATAAAAAGAACAATCACAAAGCAATCACGACATAGCAGAAATCTAGAACAACTATACACATTTAATCACTTACATAGAATAGACAATAAATCATACTTTTTCTGTAAGAAAGAATGTCTGCTAACTAAAAGCACTAAACTATTTTCAAGCGTTAGATACTGGCATTAAGAATAAGTCACAGAAACCTGCTCAGAAAACTTATCTTTCATCATTTGTTTATTCATTTTTTTTTCCATTTGTTCCACCAATGAATTGTGAACCTGCTTCTACCTAGGTTCAGAGCTATGCACTATGGCTAGACATAGGTTCCAGCTCGTCTCACTAGACTTTCGAACATGCTTTTCTGTCCCTTTTCTTCTAGAAATATCTTTACATTCCTTTTCCCCATTGGTGTTGACAGTTCAATGGCACATTCAAAAGTATAGAGTCATTAGAAGATGTGATTTAAAAGGAAGTGGCACTGAAATTGTTAAGCAACCTTCATGGAAATGTCAAAAGTGCCCTTAAAAAACAAGAGTGGCAAGGATTTGCTTTAAGCTTCTTCCATTGTCACCAGGCTCAGCCTCTGTCTATTTTTGAATTTTAGGAACTGACAGTTTGTGAGAATTGAAAAATAGGAACCAGAATGATTTCTATTAGATACAACCTTTTAGAGTGTATCATTACTTGGAACTCTGTAGAGACAATTTTCACTCCAGGTGAAGATTCAGTGGCCTAAGGTCCCTTCTGGCCCCAGAGTCTTTACCTTACATTGCTCTTTTAATTCCACCTTATTCCAACCCATCCCTATCCAGACAGCTTGGGTTTGAGGTGAAGGGATGGAAAAAACAGTGCTTTCTGCAGTGGTGGAAGTGTTCTAGATTTGCATTTCCAATAGGGAAGGCCCCCAGCCCCTTGTGGTTATTGAGTACTCAAAATGTGTAACAGAAGAAGTGCATTTTAAATTTTATCTAATTTGAATTTAAATTTAGATAGCAACATATAGCTATTAACTATCATATTGGACAGCACAGTGCTAAAGAATATTGTATTTACCCCAAACTGGGGAGGAGACATAATAAAATTAATGGAAAGAGGGCTTGGTGCAGTAGCTCATGCCTGTAATCTTAGCCCTTTGGGAGCCAGAGGTGGGTGGATCACTTGAGGTCAGGAGTTCAAGACCATCCTGGCTAACATGGTGAAACTCCATCTCTACTAAAAATATAAAAATTAGCTGGGCATGGTGGTGCACACCTGTAATCCCAGCTACTTGGGAGGCTGAAGCAGGAGAATTGCTTGAATCAGGGAGGTGGAGGCTTCAGTGAGCGGAGATTGCATCACTGCACTCCAGCCTGGGCAACAGATTGAGACCTCTGGCTTTTAAAAAAAAAAAAAAAGAAAGAAAAAGAAAGAAAGAAAAATTAATGGAAAGAGACAGAGAACTGCTTGTTCTCAATCTTTCAAATCTCAAACTGCAGACCGTGTTTCTATAACACGAAAAGCAGAATACAGTCATGGATTTGCACAATTTCAAAGGGGTAGAAATGACAAGGGAAAAAATGAAAATGTTATGTAAAATAAGTCAAGTAGATAAAATTGATTGCAGGTTGGAAAGCAATTCTGTCATATATTCACTGTGCATGTTCAAGCCTTTCCTCCAAGGTTCAGGCATCTTCTTCACCAAGTTCAGATCTCAGGGACCTGGGGAAGATCAGTAACTGTACTCTTGCTGCCTCAGGGCTACATTGCATCCAGGGTGCTCTCCCGAAGAGCCTGCTACATCCTGAAGATGGACCGTCAGCACATCCCTCCTCTGAACAATCTCCAACGGTACATCTACGAGAGACAGGTAATTCTGGGGCACTCAAGTATTCTCTGTTCTTAAGCCAGGCAATACTGGTGTTTATGGAGACATGAAGAGGATGAGGGAGATCATACTATCATGACTTACCGTAATATGATACTCAACTTACTAAAGTTATTAAAGTGTTTTCACTTTTATTTTTTTTTAAGAGCAGGAGTACATTTCAGCTTGATTTCCACCACATAGTCCTAAATACAAGAACTTATAATAAATTCCATATAACAAGGACTGACCAACTTCTCTTATCAGATCAGGGCTATGGGAAATAGTGATTGAAAGAATAATAAGAGAAGTTGTAATATTCAATGACACAAAGATGCAAAGAAATAATACAGTGTAGTGAACATATACAAACACTGCACTGTGGCTAGAGACCCAAGGTCTAAGTCTCCCTCTACAACTTCTCATATGTGCCACCTTTGACATGCGACTTACCTTCTTTGGGCTTCATTGCCACCAGAGGTAAAATAACACTGGTAATTGCTAATGAGACTAATTCACAGATAGAATGCTCAAAAAGAGATGATGCCTTGAGATCCCTAACTTCTTTCTGTTTAATAATCTGAATGAGAAAAATAGTCACAATTTAGAATAAGGTACACCAAATATTGTCAATTTATTTTATGTTGTTCTTCTCTGTTATACTGATCTAGGCTCTGAACAACATGTTCTCCAACAAATACACCTGGGTCAAGTATAACCCTCTGGAGTCTCTGATCACAGATGTGGATTGGTTCCTGTTTGGGTCACCCATTGAGAAACTCTGCAAACATATCCCCTTGTATAAGGGTGAAGTGGTTGAAAAAACACGTGAGTACCGATAAGTCATTCATTCACCAAAAGTTTTCTGAAAGCTACTATGTGCTAGGTACTCTGTTAGGTGCCGTGTGCAACACAAATAAATGGAAACAGTACTTGGTTCAGTTTGCTTTGGGAATTACTTAGAACCATGTGTGTAAATTGTGCTAAATGTTAGGAATACAGAAATAAGTTAAACTGTCTCCAAGGAACACGTAGCCTAGTGAAGAAGCAGACAAGTAAAAAGAGGGGATGGAATAAAGGATTCCTGGGTGCCAATGAAAAACTACTGAATTCTTGTATACTTTTAATGTAAGAATTTAAAGTAGCACAGTCTTCTGGGCCCTTAGAATAACATCTTTTGAAGATAATAAGAAGGAAGTCACTAAGAAATGCTCTCTGGATCTAGAATAGAATTGGTACAGGAAAGAGCAGGCACTTACAACAGGGAATAAAAACCCTGATTCATCTGTGTAACATACACCACTGCAGATATTACTGTCATTTTTATACAAAGTTTCTAAATGTGGCAGAAGCAGCCAGAGTGAAAGAGGTCCGGCCAATCGATGATGAATACAACAAAGGAAATTTCTCAGAGTAGTGGAAGGTAGATAAAGAAGAATTCATGTTTATTGTATATTTACTACTCAGAAAAAATTTTAAGTACTCATTCATAAAGTAGATACCTATGTAGGTATGCCATTGACACAGAATGGCATATCACTGGCATTGAGCCAACCAGTGCTTCCAAAAATTGTCAGTTTTATTTAAGCAAATGTATTATTATTCTAATAATTCCAATAATATATTTCTTAATGCTCTTTCTTTGAAAAAATTTCCCCTTTCCAGATAATGTCGGTGCTGGAGGCTGTGCAAAGGCTGGGCTCCTGGGCATCTTGGGAATTTCAATCTGTGCAGACATTCATGTTTAGGATAATCAGCCCTCTTGTTTTATCTTTTCAAAGAAATACAAACTTGGTTTACACTCAAAAGTCAACTAAATTCTTTCCCAATGCCCCAACTTATTTTGAGATTCACTCAGAAAACATAAATGCTGTATTTACAGATTTTTTGGTGTTTTTTGTTGTTTGTAAGCAGCAAAGGCAATCCAAGCAATGTCTATGTCACTATATAGAAGAAAAAAAAATTGCCAGGATTTCAAATACAGTGCATAATGTGTGAAAATTCCCGGTTGATACCACTGGGTCACATGCGGACTCATCAGCTGGGGCCAAATTTCCATCTCTGCATCTGCCCTCTGGACCAGCTTCCCATCTAATCATCCAAATATATGGGAGCAACCTGGACAGAGCAGAGGCTCACATGGTGGTGGCCTTGACGTGGCCAGGGGAGGGACATGGGATACAGTTATCAAACAACTTGAATGCTCAGGTGAAGGAAACTCTCTCTCCTGAGAAAGTGCCCAGCTTTTAGGGCCAGTCTTATGAGTTAAAATATCTTTTAACTCACCAAAGCAGTAGACTCAACCTGAATGAACATTATTGTAGCATGTGTTGTCCTGGGGTGAGGAGAGAGAAAGGAGCACCTAACATCCAGGCCAAGATTGGCCATACTGAAGATCATAACAGAAGTGAAAATCTAACTAGAAATGCCAAGTCAATACATAGCAGAAAAGCAACTTCCAATATTTCAAATAAATCGTACATTGTGTACAAATCTCAGATCGTGAAGCTGGGTCACATGCAAATAGTCAGCTGAATGCAAATTCAGAGCAAAGAGGAATTACTTTAACAACAATTTATGCTCTCGCCACAGACCTCTGGGATCGTAGCTGCAGAGGACTCCCCATCTCCCCTGTTTGAGCTGACATTAGACTTTCACTAGAGATTAGATGGAGAAAGGGCTTCAGCAGGCATGGAGCTGGAGGCTTTGCCTGTGAGACAGCTCCAGGGGAGCCTGGCCACTGCCCGGGGAAAGCATTCATCCCCCAGGGCTCCCCGTTCTCCCTCGGAGAGGATCTGGCCCCAAATAACCCTCAGATGGGAGAAGAAGGGCTTCCCCGTAGGATTAGGGCACACCTGTCCCGCAGGCCCACCTGCCTGCCAGTCTTTCCCAGGTTTCCTGCCGGACCACCCCACAGGAGAGGGTACACAGTGCAGCCTCAGCTGCTCAGCGCGGGTACTTGGCTCCACTAGAGTGCATTCCGGCAGCCTGGGAGCTGTTTAGATCCCTCAGTACACCCGATCCTAACCCCGAGGGTCCCCAGGAGGCAGCTGTGAGCAGATCAGGACGTCCCAGGGCTAAGGTCTGTGGCTCCAGAGTGCGGAACTGGGCCCGCTTTTTGAGCAGGAGAGGAGCCCATACTCTCAGAAAACTGTGAGAGAGGGGTGAGTCGCACAGGTTTGTGGGCTGCTGTGGAACCTAAGCGTGCTTCCCTCCACAGGGCTAGTCCAGTAAGGGTGGGGCCTGTCTCCCTGCTGGACCTCTGCCTGAAGGAGCCCCACGACCTGAAATACCTAACAACAACAACAAAGTCGCGGCCACAGTGCCAGTGATCAGAGGTCGCTCCCCCCAAGATCCAGGAGGGGACCTCGTGAGGGGGGTCACCTCTCTCCCCCTTGCACCACAGAGCACAGCTTCAAAGGCCCGGATACCCAAACGAGCCGGGTGGCAGCGTGAGAGCATAGCTTCGGCCCATTGCTCTCACGCGCCATCTACTGGATTTCAGCCCCAACTACAACACGAAAAACTGCTACTTTTCCTTCCTGTGAGGCCAAGGACTAGAGTTCAACAAAGACTCTGTTTAGAGCCTTAGCCCTTTGAAAACATCCAGAAATGAAGCCAACTGACTATATTTAGTTTACACCACAGTTAAAGGAACACCAACCCTCCCAGATTAGAAAGAATCAGTGCAAGAACTGTGGCAATTCAAAGATCCAGAGTGCCCCCTTATCTCTAAACGAGTCCACTAGCTCCCCAACAATGGTTCTTAACCAATCTGCCTGAAATGACATGCATGGAATTCAGAATCTGGATGGCAAGGAAGCTTATGGAGATCCAGGAGAAAGTTGAAATCCAATCCAAGGAAATCAAGCAACCCAGAGAAATGATTTAAGAGCTGAAAGGTGAAATAACAATTTTATAAAAGACCCAAACTGAGCTTGGTGAGTTGAAAAAAGAATTGCATAATACAATCAGAAATATTAAATTAACAGCAGAATAGACCAAGCTGAGGAAAGAATCCCAGAGCTTAAAGCCTGGTTCTTTGAATCAACTTAGTCAAAAATAAAGAAAAAAGAGTTTTAAGAAATGAACACAACCTCTTAGAAATATGAGATTATGTAAAGAGACCAAATCTATGACTAATTGTCATCTCTGAGAGAAGGAGAGAGAATAAGCAACTTGGAAAATGCATTTGGGACATAGCCCACAAAAATTTTTCTAATCTCTCTAGAGAGGTTGACATGTAAATTCAAGAAATACAGATGACCTTGTCCAGATAATATGCAAGATGACCACCCACAAGGCACAGAGTCATCAGATTCACCACGGTCAATGCAAAAGAAAAAATCTTAAAGGTGGCCAGGGAGAAGGTTCAAGTCACATTCAGAACACTCTCATTAGGCTGGCAGTGAACCTCTCAGTAGAAACCTTACAAGCCAGAAGAGATGGCAGGGGGAGGATTTATTTTTTTCATCCTTAAAGAAAAGAAATTCCAACCAAGAGTCTCATACACTGACAAACTAAGTTTCCTAAGTGAAGGAGAAATAAAACCCTTCTCAGACAAACAAATGCTGAAGGAATTTCAACTAGTCCAACCTAACAAGAGTCCTAAGGGAGTGCTGAATATGGACTCAAAGGAATAAAACCTGCTACCATAAATACTCACTTAAACACATGGCCCACAAACACTATAGGCAAATTACACAATAAGTCTACATAACAACACAATGACAGGATCAAAATCCTACACATCAGTACTAACCCTGAGTGTAAAGGGGCTAAATGCCCCACTTAAAAGACATAGAATGGCAAGCTTGTTAAAAAGACAAGACTCCATCATCCTCTGTCTTCAAGAGCTCCATGTCACATATAATGACATTCACAGACTCAAAGTAAAGAGTTGGAGAAAGATTTACCATGCAAATAGAAAACATAAAAGAGCAGGAGTCACTAGTTTTATATCAGACAAAACAGACTTTAAACAATTAAGAAGGACAAAGAAGAGTATTACCTGGACTTCAAAAGACTTATTGGAAAAAAAGAAGGGTATTACATAATGACAAAGGTACAGTCCAACAAGAAGGCTTAACTATTTGAAATATATACACACCCAACATTGGAGCACCCAGGTTCATAAAACAAGTTCTTGTCCTACAAGGAGACTTAGACAGCCACAAAATAATAGTGGGAAAGTTTCACACCCTACTTACAGATCATTGAGACAGAAAACTAACAAAGAAACTCTGAACTTAAACTTGTTACTTGACTAATTGGACCTAATAGATAGCCACAGAAAACTTCAACCAACAAAGACAGAATACACATTCTTCTCATATGCACATGGAACATATATCAAGATCAACCATATGTTAGGTAAGAAATCAAATCTCAATAAATTCAAAAAAATTAAAATAGTATCAAGCTTAATATCAGACACAATGCAATTAAAAAGAAATAAATATCAAGAAGATCTCTCAAAACTACATAAATATGTGGAAATTAAACAACTTCTAAATTACTCTTGCATGAACATCAAAATTCAGGCAGCAATAAAAAATTATTTGAAATTAATAAAATAGGAACATACCTTACCAAAATCTCTGGGGTACAGCTAAAGCAGTGTTAAGAGGAAAGTTTATTGCACTAAATCCCTTAATCAAGAAGTTAGGATGACCTCAAATTAGCAGTCGAACTTTGCATCTAAAAGAACTAGAGAGAAAAGAACAAACCAAACCCAATCCTAGCAGAAGAAAAGAAGTCACTAAAATTAGAGAAGAACTAATGAAACTGAGATGCAAAATTCTTACAAAAGATCAAATGAAACCAAGAGTTGTTTCTTTGAAAGAATAAATAAAACTGATAGACCCACCAAGCTAGATGAACAAAAAAGAAAGAGAAGATCCAAATAAACACACTCAGAAATGGCAAAGGTGATGTCACAACTGATCCCACAGAAATATTGATCCTCAAAGACTACTATGAACAACTCTACACACACAAATTAGAACATATAGAGAAAACGGATAAATTCTTGGGAGCACAAAGTCTCCAAAGATTGAATAGACGCAAAAATCCTCGACAAAATATTAACAAACCAAATTCAGCAGCACATCAAAAAGTGAATACATCTTGATCAAGTAGGCTTCATTCCAGATGCACAATCAGAAATGGCAAAGGTGATGTTACAACTGATCTCACAGAAATACTGATCCCCAGAGACTACTATGAACAACTCTACACATACAAATTAGAAAATATAGGGGAAATGGATAAATTCCTGGAAGCATACAGTCTCCCAAGATTGAATAGATGCAAAAATCCTCAACAAGATATTAACAAACCAAATCCAGCAGCACATCAAAAAGTTAATGTATCATGATCAAGCAGGCTTCATTCCAGGAATGCAAGGCTGATTCAACATAGGCAAAACAATAAATATGATTATTCACCACATAAACAGAATTGAAAGCAAAACCCACATAGTCATCTCAATAAAGGCAGAAAAAAAAGATCAATAAAAATTCAACATCTATCAAAGGAACATACCTCAAAATAATAAGAACCATCTATGACAAATCCACATCTAATATCATACTGAATGGGCAAAAGCTTGAGCCTTTCCTACTGAGAACGGGAGAAGGCAAGATACCTACTCTCACCATTCCTACTCAAGATAGTACTGTAAGTGCTAGAGAGAAATTAGGCAAGAGAAAGAAATAAAAAGCATCCAAATAGGAAAAGTAGTCAAACTATCTCTCTTTGCTGATGATATATTTCTCTACCAAGAAAATCCTAAAGACTCTGTCAAAAGATCCTAAAACTGATGAATTACTTTAGTAATGTTTCAGGATACAAAATTAATGTACAAAAATTAGTAGCATTTCTATTCAGCAACAGTGTCCAGGCTGAGAGTAAAATCAAGAACACAAACTCATTTAAATAGCCACAAAGAAAATGAAATATCTAGTAATACAGTTTTCACTAAGGAGGTGAAAGATCTGTACAGGCTTAAGGAAATCATTGATGATGCAAACAAATGGAAAAAATCCATGATCATGGATTGGAAAAATTAATATTGTTAAAATGGCCATACTTCCCAAAGCAATATACAGATTCAATGCTATTCTTATCAAACTGCTAATGTCATTCTTCACAGAATTAGAAAAAAACTATCAATATAGAACTAAAAAGAGCCCAAACAGTCAAAGCAATCCTAAGCAAACAAAACAAAACAAATGAACAAACAAACAAAAAACAAAGCTGAAGACATCACACTACCAGACATCAAACTACGATATAAAGCTAACAAACTACACTATAGAGTAACCAAAACAGCATGTTATTGGTACAAAAACAGACACATAAACCAATGGAGCAAGTTATAGAACACAGAAATTAAGCCACACACCTACAGCCATCTGATTTCCAACAGGGCCAACAAAAACAAGCAATGGGGTAATGATTTCCTTCAATAAATGGTGCTGGGATAACTGGCTAGGCACATGCAGAAGATTGAAGCTGGACCCCTACCTCTCACCATATACAAAAATTAACTCAAAATGGATCAAAGACCTCAAAGACCTCAAACTAAAAAAATTCTAGAAGACAATGTAGGAAATACACCATCAGCTTTGGCAACACCAGCCTTGGCAAAGAATTTTTGGCTAAATTCCCAAAAACGATTGCAGCAAAAACAAAAGTAGACAAGACAAGTGGGATCTAACTAAAGAGCTCCTGTACAGTAAAAGAAACTATTAAGACAGTAAACAGACAACCTACAGAATAAGAGAAGATATTCTCAAACTATGCATCTGATGAAGGCATAATATCTGTCCAGAATCTATAAGGACCTTAAACAAATCAGCAAGTGACAAACAAATAACACCATTAAAAAACAGGCAAAGGAGATCAACTGATACTTCTTAAAAGAAGACATACAAGTGGCCAATAAACGTATGAAAAAATTCTCAGCATAACTAATCATCAGAGAAATACCAATAAAACCACTATGAGATACCATCTCACACTAGTCAAATGGCTCTTATCAAAAAGTAAAAAAACCTCACAGATGCTGGTGAGGCTGTGGAGAAAGGGGAACACTTATACACTGTTGGTGGGAATGTAAATTAGTTCAGCCACTGGAAATTAGTCTGGGGATTTCTCAAAGAACTTAAAACACAGCTACCATTTGACCCAGCAATTTCATTACTGAGTATATACCCAATGGAAAATAAATCATTCCACCAAAAAGCAAATATGCACTCATATGTTCATTGCTGCACTATTTACAATAATAAAGACATGAAATCAACCAGGTGCCCATCAATGGTAGATTTGATAATGAAAATGTGGTACATATATACCACAGAATACTACACAGCCATAAAAATTAATGAAACCATGTCCTTTGCAGCAGCATGGATGAAGTTGGGGGCCATAATCCTAAGTGAATTAACGCAGGAAGAGAAAACCATGTTGTCTCAGTCTCCTGGATCCCAATACCCCTCCAGGCCTTCCATGTGCCCCCCTAGACCACACCACCCACTTTCACACTCCCATTCCACAACTGAGTCCAATGGCCAGCTTGTTGATACTTCCTTAATTCTCAGCCAGAGCAAGCCCTTGGATGGCCCAGCTGGTCTTGCCGCTTCAGATGTGGCCTTGTGGGCATTTCCTGGCACCATTTTCTCTGGGTCCTATAAGCTCCCCAAATGCAGGAGGTCATGGGGTACACCTGTGTGCTCGGCAACATCCAGCGTTGTGTTTGCTGCTTCATCTAGGTGTCCTGTTGCTCCCATTGCCCCTTACAAGGCACCAAGTCTTCCCCAAAGGGAGGCAGCAACCCGTGGTCTGAAGTTGATCTACCCTTTCAGATCTCACCAGGGATAGCCTAGACTTCAACTTGCACTTTAGGGTGTTAGAGCCCCAATCCCTTAGTGCCCAGGAACTTAAAGTTTGGGGTAATCCCAGCCCTGCCAAACAGTAGGGGTGCTGGTGGGGAGTGTCTGCTGGCTGTTCATGAACCTCTGGTGTCCTGGGTCTCTCTCCATTGGACATGGCAGCATCTCTAAGTTATAGACTGCAATATGCTGCCCTCCATGGTTGAACCACTTCTGACATCTGCTAGGTATCCTGTCCCATGTGTCCTGTCCCCTCTTCGATGCCAGTGAGTCACAATGGCCTAGGCTTTTTCACAGCAATAATAACTAGGAAGTGCCCATGAAGCCCTTTAGTCCTGGTCCCTTGCTCTGCATGGGTCTTCTGGGGAGGCAGCCGCTGAGTGGGTCAGTTCATGAGAACCTGCATTTATGAAGCTCTGGACTATGTAGGCATCATCCTGAGGTGAAGACAAGTGAGAGGCCCAGCCCTTAGAGGAGCTACGACAGGGAGATTGCCTTCCACTTTGAGGCCACCCTAGACCTGGAGGAGCTGCAGGCCCTGGCTCTGCAAAAACACCTTTGAGGTGGGTGAGATTGTCTCACAAATGGGCAGCTCCTGGAAAGGATGCACGACAAATGTGTGTGCTCATTGCCTGCTCTGAGTCTCCATTGGTCCCTCTGTGTTCCTTTTCACATTCGTGCATTTAAAATATACTGATGTTTGTATATTTTAAAAAATATATTTAATAAATACATATTTATTAAAATATATATTTAATAAAATATATTAAATAAAATATTTAATAAAATATATTTAAATAAATATATTTTTTAAAAAGCTAGCCTGAAGGAGCAGCCTAGCCCAGGATATGAGTGTGCCAATGGGGCTTTTGCAGGAAGCTGGTAGATGAGGCTCATAGATGAGATTATTTCCCATACAATTGTGTTTCTCACAGTAAATGACATGTCACACAAACTCCTTTGCTCATCTGAGATAGAATTAAATACAGTTTGTTCATTCAGAGCTCCCAGGATTAGAATGCATGGACCCAAACAAATACTTTATTATACAAATATCTTTTTGGATAAACTGACTCAATGAATGAATTCAAGCATTTGTTAACTCAAACATAATAAATATAAACTGGTGAATTAATAAAATATTGAGACTTCTAGCTTCTAATACTGATGAAGTAGTTTATATCAGACTAACCTTCCTGCCATAACAATTGTAAACCTGGAAAAAAATATAAATAATAGCCATTTGTAGACAAAAATATTTGATTATTCCAAACAGGCAGAAACTAAAGACGATACGTGCTTTAAAAGAAATGCTTATTGGTCTATTGCTGGTAAGAGTTGTCTAATATTACGTGGCAAAACAGTCCATTGATTACCCAATCCCTATTCCCCACCTCCCTCTTTCCTTCTAACACAGCTCCAATTTGTTTAAGTAGCGGCAACAACAACAACAACAAAAACCCCTTAATTTTAGAAAACGTATTCCTTTAGTTCCAGGGGATTAATCATGATTGGTCTGAATCAGTAGTTTTCAACTAGGGTGTGACTTTTCTTCCCTCCCCTGGAGACATCTAGTGGCGTTTGGAGACATTTTTGGTTGTTATAGCTGGAGGGCATGCTACTGGGATCTAACGGGTAGACACCAGAGATGTTGCCAAACATCCTACAATACCCAGGGCACTGCCTCACAGCAAAGAATGTTCTGGCTTCAAATGTTTACAGTGCCAAGGCTGAGAAAGCCTGGGCTAAATTAGTCTTGGTTTCTTTTAAGAAAATTAAGCAATATTATTTTCCTTAGCCTGTGATTGGCCAGTGGGTGGCCATATGATCTCAGTTCCTGCCAATGAGTTGTAAATAGAAATTTGCTAAGTGGAACTTTCAGGAAAGATTTCTCTTTCCTGATAAGGAAGAAGAGACTCAGCTGGCATGTGACTCTGCCCTTTGCATGTTCCTATGATCCTTCCCTCAATGAGGATATGAGGCTGGGGTCAAGAGATGATTGGTCATTTTAGGACCATGAGGCAACAATACTAGGGAAGGAAGATTCAGGAAAGAAAGAAAGAGCTAGAATGGCTGACTACATTATTCCAGAGGTGCACCAGCTTGGACTGCCTTCCTCTGTACTCACACGATCTGGATCAATCTTTACCTGTTTAGGCCACTAGGACTTAGTTCTCTTTTTTCACAGCTGAAAGCATTCCTTACAGATACTCCTGAAGGAGACTGGATAACTCCAATGAGCACACATGCCTCCAGACCCGGACCCACGTCAGCACTGGTGACTCTACTTCCTTTACTCCTAAAGCCCCTTTGAAAGTCCCAGGCTCACCACATTCCTGTACTTATGCTGCAGAAACCCAATACCGAGGGCTACTCCTGGGATAACTTCAAGCAAATGTCACTTGAAGCTCACTGCCCAGCTCTGTTTGGCCTGCCATTCCTTCTTATCCATCCAGACACTGCCCCTAATTCTCCCTTGGCTCTTGGGGAAATGTCTGATGTTGCAGCAACTCTGATGCAAAGGACTCAGCACACATTCAGGAATGGAATCAAGTGGTTCTTGGGGTTTAGGGTCTAGGTGTACCCCATTTTAAGGTGGTAAGCCCATGTCCTCAGCATGCTTTTAACCACTAGGTAAGATTCCCTGGCTGCAGCATTGCCCTTCCAGCTCATGCAGTAGCATATGACCCCTCTATCTTCCTCTGAAAAGTTACTGTTGCTACACCCATAAGGGCACAGCCTTAGTACACAATGCCTGGTCAATGGACAATCATCCTGTCTTCTTGTTCTTGACCTTTGGTAGCTTCTCTTTTCTCTTGTTTGACCCGAACTAATCACAATACGGAGAATCCTGGGGCTACTTGCCAACCCCTTACAGTCTGAAGTTGATCCCTACCTCAAGAGACTTGCCAGAGTGTGTTTGGTTTTTGCTGAGAGCTTCTCAGCATATGCCATTATGCTGAGAATAAATTAAAGAATAATTCCATTACTATCCCTTCTATTCACTTGGGGTTAAGGTTGAGGGTTGGATATTGCCTGGGAGTGACATGAAAAAACCTCCTGGGGCATTGGAAATGTTCTACATATTCCTCTGGTTGATGGAGACATTTGATGTATATATGTAAACATTCATTGAGCTGTGTACTAAAAATCTGCACTTTATTGCATAGCTCAATAAAAATGTTAATGTATTTTTAAAATGTAAAACACAAAATAAAAAGGAGGCCCATCCAGTCTTCAGCAGTCTCAAGATACACACAAGTCGGCCATCGCTCGAGCCCATCAGCACTGAAAGGCTCAGGTTCCAGCTGCCTAGTGCCTGGAGCCAGGCCAGAAGACCCAGTGCTGTGGTCTTCCTTCAGGGATGGGGAGGATGTGAGCCCATGGATAGCTACAGCTCTGCCTGCTGTGGATGGCTGGGGTACTGCCTGTGTGTAAAGCATCACCCAAACTAACTCAGCCCATTGGAGGGGCTCAACACGAATAACTACTGACATATGGGTTCAATTATGGGGAGGATATCTCTGCCTCAAGCAGACAGCAGGACAAGGAGAAGCAGCAAATTCCAGGCAGGATAAGGGGCACTGCTCCTGATCCCTTGGGAAGGAAACAAGAGCACAGAGTGAGCAGGGAGCCAGAAAATGAACACTGGGGAGCTGCCACCCAGGGTTGGTGAGCCAGCTTGCCCATACCCATGGTCCTGAGCTTGGGCACAGCTGGCTCTTTCCTGGGCTGCAGAGAAGCAGGAGTGGCAGGGAGAATTGAAGTGACACCATCTGGGGTGGAAAGTACTAGTGAAGGATTTAAGATGTTCCCCCTAAAGAGAACTCTGTCAATGGAGTGCCTTTCTCAAAACAAGGAGGCCAGGAAATTTGACCTCTGTTTTAGATCTCCTCTCCTTTCTGCATTGGGTCCAGAGGACTCATACTCCTTAAGTCCCCCGAGGATCTCCAGATCAGTGGCAGAGATGGAAGTGTTGGCCCAAAAGGCAGCACTCCACTGAGGGGCAGCAGGTGGAGATGGCTCAGCTGAGGGTTCTGGGGGCTGTGGGTTCCCTGGCACCTTCTCCCAGCTCTAAGAGACAGCATTGAATAGTCAGCCTATGTCAATGACAGGGGCTGACCCAGGGAGGAGGAAAAGAAAAGAGATGATTTTCCTGCTTGGAAGATCACTGGGCTCATTCTTAGCTACTTTTAGGCACTCCCAAAGAGACTCAAAAATTATTTTAATGCACTCAGCAAGAAACTTAAGTTCCTTAATCACAGGTGGAGCATACAATCTGTTATTAGTGTTCATATGATCCTCTTACAAACAGAAGGCTTGTGGACTTGATAAACATGGAATATATTTGGGACAGGGACACCGATTTGAGATTTGAATATGGCAAACTTCACTTAGTGCTGAATTAGATATATTCTGAGGATAAATGTTAACAGTGGCTATCAGTAGGATGGCAACATCCTGAATGCTATTTTTTGCTATCACAACCGCAACTCCCAAAGGACCTAAATCCTTGTGCATGGAAGATTCTTTTTAAGGACAAATCTACCTTGACAAGTCCTCTAATGTCTAGAGGACTGTGCTAGCTCTTTCTCAAGAGGGAGCTATCATAGCCCAGCCAATGACAGCCAAGTGTGACGATGCACATTGGGAGGGCAGCAGGCCTTGAACCTGGCATTTCTGGAAGGAAACTGGTCCCAGCTGGAAAGCAAGTATCCGCAGGGAAGTAAGAGATGGAGACAAGCATGGTGTGGGAGTTAGGGGTTCTTAAAGTCTCCTGGAAGTAACAGGGGTGCTATAATAATTGGATGATGTCTGGAGGTAATGGGAAATTCAGGAGCAGATGAAGCTCAGAAGCCCAGAAGATGGCGATTGGCATCAGAGCGGTCAGTAGGCAGCAGGCCCCCGCCATCACAGAGGGGTCAGGAATGGGGATCTAGCAGCTGTAACAGGGACTTAGGCACATACGACAAGACAGGGACTGCTTCTCAGAGCTCAGGTTGAAGGTGGAGGCTGGGTGTCACGGATAAGGTGGGTACAGGATGCACTGACAATCATGGTGATTTGACTCTGGGGATTCACTGGGCTTAGCGCTGGGGGCTGGACCCTGCCTCACAGTGCTCTCAGGGCCTTGAGTTGACCGAGCCTTGGTATACTGCATCTAAGATTTCCACATAGAACGTGGTTGTGTACATATCTCCACTTGCTTTGCCCTCAACAAGTCGTATGTGACCAACTCCAACTCCAGAGGCTCAGAGCCTCTGGCCTGCCCAACCACATCCCGTGTACACCTTGGTAGAGGTTCATCTTGGGCCTTTCTGATGCCGTCGCCTTTCATTCCTGGCTCCAGGCCGCCAACCACTGCTCCACCTCCTCGGCAGAACTGACTCCTAGCAGCATGGTCACCCCCCAGAGCCCTCCTGCTACATACACACACACTACGCAACACCTCACCCAGTCCTGCTCTATTTTATAGTCCTCCAAACTCCAGCATGACCTTCTGTGGACATCTGCACATGTGTCCCCAACACTCCTTCCCCATTTATTCTTGTTCCTGAGGTGAGAGGAGCCAGGGATGATCTGTGGTTTGGATAGGCGTGGCTTGGCCCCTCCCAGGTATAGGAATGGACAGTTAAAAAACAAAGTCCAATTTCAACAAGAGAGAAAGAAAAAGAAAGATTTAAAAAGCCTGGGCAATATAACATAATGAGACTTTGTCTCTATCAAAAAGAAATTTTTTTAATTAGCCTGGCATGCTGGCTCAGACCTATAGTCGTAGCCACTCGCGGGGCTGAGAGAGGAGGATCACTTGAGCCCAGGAGTCCAGGGCTGCATGGAGTATGATTGCACCACTGTACTCCAGCCTGGGTGACACAGCAAGACCCCGTCTCCAAAATATAAAAATAAATAAATAAATAAATAAAAGGAGTGCTGAAAACCCATGGCCCTTATTCATCTGCAACAGAGAGAAATGCCTGGAAGTTACCACTACAGGGCTTAGGCCAGTTCCAAAAGGAGGTTCACCTGGATCTCTCTCAGGGATTTTCATGATACAGGCTGGGCCACTACAGAGAACAGGCTTCCTTGGAATGTGGAGATTATTAGGAGACTGAGATATAGCCTCACACCCAACAGCTAAGTCTGTGCTATGGATAGTGTTGTCGTTTGTTTTTGATTTGTTTGATTGATTTTTTTTTTTTGGCCAAAATTCCCAAGAAATTTCTCAAAAGATACTCCAGAAAGAAGCCCCTAGAGATGAGGTATCCTGGGAGAGGGGTGCCAGTTCCTTTGTACCATGCCACTGTGGGAGGTCCTGGGCTGCATGCGTCAGGGAATGCCGAGAGAGGACAGGGTAGCCAGGGAGGACTCATTTGCTAGGCCAGTGAGGCAAGAAAATTTATTGTTCTAACCCAGAGGGAGAAAGTGGACCCACTTTTTCAGATTACAGAGCCACGTATTGGGACAAAAGGCAGAAGGTAAAGGACTAAAAGGAGCAGCTTCCCATGGGCAGAGGGAGGGCCGGGTCCTAGCACTGGCCTCAGGCCAGGTGAGTCCACAGGCTGCGCAGTCAGCCTGGAGGTTCAGAGCCCAGGGATCTCGCCGCAGATGGAGAGTCCCATAAAGGACAGAAGTTGGACTTCAAAACAAGAATCAGGATCAACTGCGAGGGCAGTACCTTTAAAAAGAAAGAGAAGGATTTTATTTTTAAAAAATAGCACTTTAGGACCCCAAAACAGAGCGGCTATATTATGAGTTGCAACTAACCCCGTTGTGGTGCTCAGGACAGCTCTTCTAGCAAAGGACTGGGACTAAAATGAAAGATCCTGCTACCCCCTACCCCTGCAATCATTGGCCTCATGTCTCCTTTTTCTATTTCTTTAAGTGATCCTTAAGCATCCTTCTGAATTCCAGCCCCTCAAGTTCTCCCTGTTTTCCTGCTGGTTCATTGGGTTAACTTATATTAAGATGTAATTGACTGGCAGCGGCCTAATGGGAAGCAGTTACTATCTGGACTAGAAAGCAGCTCTTTAAGTCTTGTCTAGTAGTTTTCCAAGCTGGTTACCACTGATCCCCCACCACATCCCTGGTAGGAGTGCCAGCCACTGAGATTTTCCTTCTCCAGAGTGGTCTGTAACTATTAGAGGTTTGTCTTCCAACTCCTGAGCAGCTTGCAGAAGAGGAAAACGGGATCCCAAAGCAATGGGACTCTAATGATGGGATGTTGGGGACTGTGTTGTTTGGGCAGGGGGTGATGAGGCTTTGGGTCAAGCGAGGACATCTGTCCTTCCACTGTCAAGTCCCACTGATGAGATTTTCATGATACAGGCTGGGTCACCACAGAGAACAGGCTTCCTTGGAATCTAGAGATTTTCAGGAGACTGAGATATAGCCTAAGACCCAACAGCTAAATCTGTGCTATTGATAATGTCTTTGTTTATTTTTGATTTGTTTGATTGATTTTTTTTTTTGGCCAAAATTCTCAAGAAATTTCTCAAGAGATACCCCAGAAAGAAGTATTTGACCTCCCGATAAAGCTAAGTTAACTCAGGTCCCCATTCTCAACAAGTCCCACTATCAGGAAATCATCTCCTCCACCAGAGGGGGAATACATCCCAGGCCCCATTATTTTTATATCCAGTAACAAATAAATTGAACAAACCCAACATCTGGTATTAGAATTTGTCAATGACCTAAAATTCATACTGTGCCTTTTAACTCACCCATGATTTTGGGTTTCTAGTTAAGTTGCTAACACACCTTCTTTATGCTGCCAGGCAAAGTAGGTGGGGACATCTCTGCACATGTCCTTGATGTGCATTCCATACTGTGCTAAGTTCTTGACCCGGCTGGGTAAAACAGTGTAGGTCAGGCCGCGAGTAGACGGGTAATGCTTAAAAGCCTGGAAGGAGTGGCACATCAAAATGATGAGACAGCAGTTGGGGGTGGCACAGCAGGCAGGACAAAAAGGATCCTGAGGCCCTGGCCCATGAGTAAGTGGAGGCAGTGCAGGGGGTGATAAAACTGAACAAAATAGCTCTGAACCCAAACACACCCTTGAGTTGGTTCTCCAACAGCAATATCCTGTCTGGCCACAAGGTGATGACATTACTTCAGAAAAATCTGCCTGTGCGTTTAGGTGACTTTTCCTGTCCATTCCTTCCACCCTTTTAAACTTCTTAATTCATCAGTCTTCAAATGCTTTCTCACATCTAGTGAGAATATAGAATGCTTGAAATTTTTTGTTGCATGATACTATGTTTTTGCTTGTTAAATCGGATGGGATACTTTCAGCTTCTCTCTTAAAATGATTGATAGATTGCCTTATTTTTACATGACCTGGAATCTATCTTTTTCCCCCTGGAGGGTCAGCACCTCTTGCCATGGATATCAGTGTCGGCCAAATGTCCTGTGCAGGCTGTGTAAGCAAATGACAGTAGATTTCAATAACGTGCCCAGGACCACCTGCTGGTTTTTAACTTACTGGACTACTTTTGTCATTTAAGAAGCCGAGGGGAAGAGAGCTTCAGCAGTCCTGGCTTATTTCAACTGAAGAGAATATGTGTGGATACGTTTAGGGGGTAAGCAGAGGAGGAAAGAAAGTAGGGGAATGTGAATATTCTATCAATTCACTCTAACATTTACATTCAACAATTTAAATTCACTAACATGTAGATCAAACCCTTCTGGAATTCATCAAAATGAGATCACTGCATAGAACTTTTATTTGATTAAGTTATGATTTGACTTGAATGAGCCATTGACTGCACCTGGAGTCCTTGGTATGATGGTGGAATTTCATGGGCATTAAGAACAAGCATGACCCAAGTCTTTGTCCTAGGAGGTTGGCGGCAGAGTTGGAAAACACCAAACTAAAAGGGTACCACAGTGAGCTGGTCTCACTTACCTGTTTGTCCAAGGCCTTGCTAATGTCATCCAGACTTGGGAAGACTGCTTGGTCCATCTTGGCCAGGACACAGGCCATCTTGCTAAACAGCTTAGCCGCCAAGAGGGCCTTAAAGCAACACAGCAGAAACACGTCATTCATGCAGTAACAATATTAATGGACACCCACTGTCTATCAGTGTGCTGCTCTTCTGACTGTGATGTACAGTACCCAACAGAGTGCCACTATGGGCACCAGAAAAAGGCCAGCATCAGGACTGTTAACACTGGCAGAGCCCTGCTACTTCCAGGGCTTTGTGGCACTGCCCCCTGATGTGGGTGAGGAAAGGAATCTCTCAGGGCATTCTGTGTACAATGAATGGACAGGTGGGAGGGGAGGGACAGGGAGTTAGATCTAATAATAAGGCTGACTTGCAGGTTCTGTTCTGCCAATTAGCAACCGTCACGGTCCTCGGTGGGTTCCATGAGCCTCTGTTTTTTCATCTGAAAGCAGAAATAATAATAGCCCCTCTCCCACAGAGTTGCTGTGAGGATGAGAGGAGATACTAACTACCTGTGAGAGCTTGTGAGAGCACTGTGGAAATTACAGAGTGCTCTCTGAATGTATGAGGTTGTCAGGAACCTTGGGCCAGGCCCTCTGGACTCAGATTCTAGCCCTGGGTCTGCCACTAACCATCCCATTCCCTAATTTATTTGATTACGTTATGATTTGACTTGGATGAGCCATTGACTGCCCCTGGAGTCCTTGGCATGACGGTGGAATTTCATGGGCCCATGAGTCTCTAGGCCTGTCATCTGGCCCCTCACAGCCTGGAGTAGAGTGGCGGTTCTCCAGCTGTGTCTGATTGAGCCCAAGGTTTACCTGCATCTCCCTTCTCCAGCCAGAGTAGTTCCAGCTTCTTCTGTTCCATGTCATAGACTACTGTGGAATATTTTTGTTTGAAGAAAAATCTCCATGGCATAGAGCAGAGTTGAAAATTACTAGGCTGTGTAGACTGTGTGCCCTCTAGTAGGGTTCAGGGGACATTTCCTTGAGGAAATCAGGAGTGGGTTAGGTGAATAGTGGGGAACGTTGTCAGGGAAGAGAGCACAGCAGGTACAGGCGGGAGCAGAGAGAAAGCCTGTGCCTGAGATGTCTATCCTGAGATGTCCAGAGTGTCTGGAGGGGATGCCATGGATGTGGGTGGGGGTGGGGCCAGATGGGAGAAGGCCTTGCAGGACAGAACAAGGAGTGTGGGCTTCTGCTTCACTTAACCCTTCAGAGTCCTGCCAGGTAGGAATGGCAGCTATGGATGCTATTTTGCAGATGAGGAAACTGAGACACACAAAGGCCCTGTGGTTATAGTGCTTCAGAGATCCAGGCCACACACACAAGTAGAGTCTTCTCGATATGATGTCTTTCTGCTAGCTCTTACTACTGAAAGTGATGGGCAAGTTGCAGTCAGATTTCTAAAAAATGAAAATATATCATTCTTCTTCTTTGCAAATTAACATTAAAATCTGGAGTCAAGACAAAATAACCTCTACAGCACATACCAGTTACAAGACATGGGGGCTTCTGAGATCAGAGGCCTTTGGTGGCCGTGTGATGTCAACACCTCACAGGAACATAGGGGATGTAGGATCCCTATAGACCAGCTGGAATTCCTCCTATATCTTCTGGCTCAAAAAGAAGTCACTGCAATTGCAAGAAAGCTGTTCCCTTACCTAATGATGTGCATGTTCATCCAGAACCTAAACCTAGAGAAGGCAAATGTCTTCTTTTCTCTGGAAAAACATAAGGCTACGTTTTGGACCAGACATGGCTTTCTTTCACATTGTAATAAATGTGCTTCTCATCTTACATTCTTGTAGTCCAGGATTCCGTCCCATTCACTGAAAACATTGTTGTCTCGGATGCTGACCATACCTTGGAAGGTGCTGACATGGATACTTTGAGTCCCAACAGATCCATCCAGAGGATGGTTGTCACTGATGTTCTGGAGAAAACCAAGCAACAGTGAGAAAAGTTGAAAGTTCAGAGTTCCTACTTTGCCCATGCCTTGTAGGTTTTAGGGGTACCTGCAGGAAATCTGAGGAGATTGCCCTTAATTAACACCTTTTAAAATCCTTCTGCTAAAGGAGGACTAGACACGTTGGGCTCTCTCCATCCTCACTTACCATCATGGCCAGAGATGGGGTTAGGATGAAGACCACAAGGATGGAAGATACAACCTGAAATGGAAACAAATATCAGGGCACTTTCGCCTTAGCCTCAGGTGAGCTCAGAGTCCAGAGCCCCAAGCCCTGCTGGGACTGGAAACTTCTTTAAATAATCTCTAACTCTCATCATTTTTCATGGCATGGGGGACCCAGTGTTTCAGGAGACTCTCACTCAATATGGCTGATATGCTGGCTATTCAGGACATAAAGCTTTATATAGTTCAGTCAAGGGTACCTTTTGCTTCACTCTACATGTATTGTTAATGACTGGGCTAAATATTAAGCAACCCGACTGACCACTTGATGTGCACATGGGGAAGGACCACCTCAGGCCAAATTGGAAAAGAAGTGATGATAACTCAGGTTCTCAGTCTTCTTTTTCTGCATCTTCCTCTCTCTTTCCAAGCATTTGAGACTCCCTCTCTGCCCTCTCTGGAAACTGATATCCTCCTGATTTCCTTTCCTCTAGATTCTCCACCTTGCCTGAGAATAAAAGACCACGAACCACTTATTTGCACCTTACTTTGAAATAGATTGTGCTAATTAAATGTGATTAATTATTGAAATATTTGAAGTTAATCACTTCTTCTCAGTGTGGCCTACCTCGCTTGTTGAGGGAATTTTAAGCATCAGAGAGTAAGTGAGAGAGAATTGGTGGGAGCAGGAACAGGCCAAGGTGAGAAAGTGCACAATGAATGATTCTCTACATCCCGCAGCTCATCATCTGGTCTACTGAAGGCTCAGGAACTCACCTTCTCCCTCACCCCACAATATCCCACGCAATGTTCCATGTGCAACGAAAGCAAACAAAGGCAAGATATGTATACAAAAGAAAAGGAAATAGCTACTCTATGAATAATTATCTCGATGTTGTAAGGCTAATAGAGGAGATACATGAGCTGCAGCTAGCAACACTATTTCATGAAACTGTTGGAGATGGTGTTATATATTAGATATATCTGAAACTTCTCTTCACTGGAAATTTGTAAATAAGACAAGTCTAGGAACAGAAGATCCTAAAATATGAATATCTACCTAACCCCAAAGATTCTGGACCTTTAAGAATTTGGTTATGACTTCCTTTGGGAGAGACTCTTTGTTCATATATTCCAAAACAGAGAGGCTATGTTTTTTCAAATTAATATTTGAAAATTCTAAATTCTATTTGAGTTTAATTTGAAGAGTCCATGGGGAAAAGTAACTTCTCCCTGGCTATTTTGGGTCTGAGCACATAATCACTACATTTGAAATTAGAAAATATACTTACAAGGTGTTTCATGGTGTCTTATACCCCACGCAACAGCATGCATAGGAGAATTTTCTATGTCCCACTTATTTTCTAAATCTGGTTTATATAGTCCTATGCCTTTCAACTGTTGCCATGATAAGGGGTTCTGGGGTAGGTTCCTGTGATCTGGACACCATTCAGGGAGGAAAAAAGGCAAGTTTATGTAATCACAGTTATCGCTTTTCTTCAACCAAGGTAAACATTGGTTCCAAGGTAAACACGGAATATGAGCAAGTCTTTGTGGGCCAGCATGCCCATGACCGTAGCAACTGAAGTGAGCATGGCAAACATTGATCTCACAAAATAGTTCTGATATAAAAATCAATGAGCTCATTGTTTCTACTTCTCAATTTCCTCAAAGTTTTTTTACTAACAGTGTGGGTGATTGAAACAAACCTCATGAAACCAAAAACCTGAACTACATAATCAGAGTGATTGAAAAGCAATCTGGTCCAGCTGTTCATCCAAACCAAAAGTCATGTGGTTGGCCTTGCACGGCCCTCTGTCTACTCACCAAGCTGACCTCATTTCACCTCTTCAAGCATCCACTGGACTTGCCTGATATCTTGATATTTTGCCTCTGCTTCATGGTTTGTTTCTCTCCTCTGACCTCCCACTTCAGGGCACGTTTTTTCCATAAAGGACACTTTGACCAGCCCTAGAAGTCCTGAGACATGGCAAAATATTGCCGTTCTATGATAAGTCAAGCATCAGGTCAGGCCTTTTCATACATTTATCTTTTTTTTCCTTAAGTTCTGACTGGTGGTGGCCCAGCCACCTGGATCAAATCCAGAAGGCCAGAGCCAAACAGGCATTTCTTCTGAGAGCATGTTCTCTGTATGGGCAAGCCTGGGCATTGGAATGACCCAAGGAGGAAAGACAGACAGCTCAGTCCTTACAGTGCTTAATAAAAATTGGCCATAGGAACATCAAGTAGTCGTATTTTGGGGTCTATAGGTCACCCAGGGCTCAGATAATATCATATTCATATCTCTTTTGTTCTCAGTACTTCAAAACACTATGCACAGACCACAAACTCAATTGTCATTGAATTATTAAAAACGTTATTAAAGAAGTTGGAGGCCACGTGCGGTGGCTCAGGCCTGTAATCCCAGCACTTTGGGAGGCTAAGAGTGGATCACCTGAAGTCAGGAGTTCGAGACCAGCCTGGCCAATATGGTGAAACACCATCTCTACTAAAAATACAAAAAAAAAAAAAAAAAAAAAAAAAAAGTCGAAACCATCACAGTTCCTTGCCTACAGTTCCTTGCCTGTACCTTACTCTGGCTGTTATATTTTTTACTGTGTTATATCTATTTGTACAGTTGTCTGATTAGGATGTTAAATTGTACATTTATGTCACTTGACTATCAACTTTGTGAGGTTAGAGACTTTGTTTTGTTCTCTGCTGTAGTTCTAGTGTCTAATATTTAAACCAGTACCTGACACAGAGTAGGTTTTTAAAAATATCTGTGTTAAGTGAATAAATGAACAGATTGCACTGATGGTATATTATTCATCTCTGAATCTCCTGAAGTACTTAGCAGTGTCTGGTACATAGTCAGTGCACAGTAAATATTTATTGAATTTAATGGCAAATAATGGAATCAAGTATGTAATGACAATATGAATGAGGAAGACAATTAAAATCTGAACAGCATAGCAGGTACAAAGAAAAATGGCCCTCTTTACACACTCCAGTTTTGGGTCAATTGCAAGGTTGGCAGAGAGACATCACTAATATTTTTGTTCTTGGATTTGAGGGTAGGAGGTGAAGAAAAAGGAAAACAAAAGTCAGGTGTCTGCAAAGTTATTTGCCATTTATCTTGCATCCTGGAACCTTTGGCAAGAATAAGACTCTTTTGCCGGATCTCTGGTTCTCTCTGGTGTTTGCTAAACATGCTTTGATATTCTGCTTAATGTACTTATTGCCTGCTGTAAACCAGAAACTTCCTCATCCTTATTTCACACTTTCTAGTTTCATTCTGAAATGCAGACTTCTATATTTACCCCTGTCATGGTACTGCTATTTCCCTAGTCTTTCTGCCTTTGCAGAGCTCAGTGGGCTCTGTGTTCCTGTTATCTCTTCTCCTTCTGGCTTCGTTTCCCTGGATGTTTCTGTGCCTTTTCTTTCATCCTGAATATTTTCTCTAAAGCAGGAACCTCTGAGTAGGCACAGTATTTTAGCACACGTTATCTTGCTGCATCTCGTATCTATCCGGAGCTACTTATTTTTTTCTCTATGTGCACCCAACCTCAATGGCTTGATTTACCCCACTTTCTGAAGTTCATTCCAGGTAAATTGGCAGCCAGGGTTCCCAGCCCATCCTTTCTTGTTAGGCAGCTGACATGGTCTTTTACAAAGCTGAATTATCTTATTTCTATTTTTAAAATTCGACTAAAAACTTCAAACAGCCTGATCATTTTTTTCTTCCCTCCAAATGAAAAGTGGCCAGCCTTTGGCTCTCTTGCTTCCATGAAGGCATCCAAATAGTGTTATACCCAAGTCAAGGTTTTGGTAACATTTCAATGATCTGGCTAACTTTCAGGAATGTGCTGATCAGCAATCTGATTGGGGCAGGATCTTGGAAGCTCTGACTCAGGAGAGGACACAACCGTGCCTATTGTCTTATTGGAGTAACTTCTGGGCCCTGAGGGTTGTAACCTTGGTAAAGTTGCCATTTCAGAGAAGGGAGGGAAGTAGCCCTGGGCTTGGGCAGTAGGACAGGCCTAGGAGCTGTTGAGGAAGCTGTGTGCTAGTATGTAATAACCTGTGAAAGAAAACCGGGAGACAAGAAGAGGGGGCAAGTCCCCTTTCCCTAATTCCCTTACAACATCCCCATTATGCTATTATGAGTTAGATGTCTTATTATCAGAGAGAAATACCCCCATTACTTAAGAGAGTCTTGCCTCAAATAAACTTGGGGTTTCCAGGAAATTGTTGCAAGATACAGGTTCTCATTATAACACATGTGCATGAAGCAAGTTCTGCACATACTCAGTCATGATCTACTCATTCCCCCAATGGATGCTATTCACATGCAATGTTTCCCATGATTTCTATCATGTGTTCCCAAGGCTGCCTCTGAGTTCCACTTTTGGTGGTCAAATTTAGGCTGAGTGGATGATGCATTAATTCATGATTATCTCTTATGTAAGGGAGAATGGGGTGTGGTCACTAGCTTTCCGGATGATGTCTAAGGATACTTGCTTCCAGGAATTCACATCATTGATAGGTCCTGGTCACTCTGAATAGGGTTGACCTGTGCAATAAATGGGATATTGTAGAAATAATGGTATGAAATTTTCTAGGTTAGTTCATAAAAGACATTGTGACTTCTGCCTTGTACACTTATAGGATCACTCACTTTGAAGGAACCATCTGCCATGTTTTAAGATGCTCAAGTAGGCTCATGGAGAGATCTGTGTAGCAAGAAACTGAGGCCTTCTGCTAAGAGCAATATGAGGAGCCATCTTGGAAGCAGATCCACCAGCCCCAGTCAAGCCTTCAGAGGACTGCTGCCACGGGCAACATCTTGACTAAAACCCAGTGAGCTACTCTCGCCAGAACCACTCAGCTAAGCCCTCCTGGATTCCTGACTCTCAAAAACTGTGTAATGTAATACACGTTAATTGTGTTCATGTTTTGGATAATTCATTATGTCATAAGAGACAGGTCATTTTTTAAAAATTGAGGTTAAATTCATATAAAATGAAATTAACTATTTTAAAGTGAGAATTCATTGGCATTTAGCACAGCCAAGAAGTTGTGCAACCATCACTTCTGTCTAGCTCTAAAATATTTTCTTCACAACAAAAGGAAACTTGATATCCATTAAGCAGTTACTTTCATTCTACCTTCCCTCAGACTTTGGCATGCACCAATCTGCTTCTTGTCTGTATGGATTTACCTATTCTGTATATTTTATACAAGTGGAATCCTTCTGTGTCTGGATTTTTTTTAAGTAACATAGTGTGTTTTCAAGGTTCATTCACATGCCAATATCAGTACTTCATTCCATTTTATCGCTGAACACTATTGCTTTGTATGCATATGTCATAGTTTGTTTACCCATCGATATGTTGATGGACATTTGGGTTGCTTCTACTTTTTGGCTATTGTGAATAGTGCTGCTATGAATATGTGTGTACATGTATGTGTTTGGGTATTTGCTTTCAATTCTTTTGGGTATACACACACCCAGGAGAGTGGAGTTTCTGGGTCCTATGGTAATTTTATGTTTATCTTTTTGAGGAACCATCAAACCATCCTCATCAAAACTTATTTTTTTGATTATATCCATCCTAGTGGGGGTAGGATGGTATCCCATTGTGGTTTTGATTTGCATTTTCCTAATGAAGGAGTAAGTTATTTAAAATTTATTCCAATTTTATGCTATCAAGGCAAAAATTTGGTCCATAGGAGAAATGATATATTGAAGTGTGCCAGTCATTAACTCATTAATTAACTCACTTCTTGAACAAACATTCCTTGAGCATCTTCTACAGAATAGGTCCTGGGGGTTGTGGAGTTCTCAAAGTTGAATAAAACAAAGTCTTTTCCTCTAAAGAGGTTTCTGTCAACTAGGGGAGATGAGATATTTATCATAGCATAGATTTGTCATCTGTTCCAACTGTAAGCAGTTTTGAAAGGGACATAAGGAAGTGTTAGAGGACTTAACCTCACATCAAGGAAAGCAGATTTAAGACTTATCTGGGATCCAGAAGCCAAGCTTCTGAGAGTTCATGAACCAACATTGCCAATTTCATGATTTTGTCCAGGGCTAAACTCTCCCAGGCTGAATAAGTGAGCACTTGGCTGTGGCTCCCACCCACTCCTCTTCACCTGTCAGCACATTTGGGCTCCCTGGGGCTGGCCTGGCCTTCCCTCTCCTGGAGGACAGCCCAGTTGGCAATACACCTGCATTGCTTGTATCCTAAGTTTAGGTTTGGGGAGTTTGTAGGAGAGAGGATTGGGGTTTTCTTGGCCTGTCGACTCTCAATTTCAAACCCTGAGCCTGGACTTTGAATCGGGCTTCATTCATTTTGTCCCTGGTATCAACAACAGTCTTTGCCTGTGCCAAGAATGACTCCTGTCCGTTCTTGTGCTGCCATATTTCTTTCCATTCCTTCAGCTAAGACAGACTGAGAAGTGTAACATCTTCTCAGATTCAACTTGGACTTGGCATTTTACTGGATTATGTTGATTGTCACCAGGCCTTAATTTGTTCTCTCTCTTCTGGCTAGAGTCTGTAAGTCCTACACAACCTACCCTATATCTTTTATGACATTATCTTCTTTTGTTTGCTTTTTTGCCTTTCCAGTGGATTCAATTCATTTAATTTTAACAAATATATCCAAGTATCTACAATGTACCGGACACTATAATAGTATTGAGGAGACAGAAATGAACACGTTAGACATGGTCTGTGATCTAATACTGCTGACAGCCTATTAGGGAATATGGCATCCATTCATTCAATTGGTCATTTACCCAACAAATATTTATTGAGTTCTTGCTGTGTGCTAGGTGGAATTCTGTGTGTTAGGAATACAATGGTGAGCTATATAGATTTAATCCTTCATGTCAAGGAATTCTTAGTTTGTGGAGGAGATAAGAACTTGGTACATAAACATGTCTGTTATCTATCCCTCCTCCACATCTTTACTTCCTTCCACATGCAGCTTAAATTCTCTGGCCAATCACCTTCTTGTATTATATCAGTCCTTTGAATATACCCTCCAGTTCCTTGCCCCATTCTTGGTTCAGTGAACTCTCTTAATTAAACCACATCTTTGCCTACTTGGTGACTATGCTGAGTGGTCTAACTTTAAAGTCACATTCACTTACCTCTAGGGTGGCCTTCAAGCTCACAGGAAATTGTACTGTATTTTTGAAGTCCAATCACACTGTTATTCTGCTAGACAACTATTGCATGTCTTTATCTCTCCCCAAATTTCCACTATCTCTCCCCTATCCTCATTCTCAGATGACAGTCTTGTGTGGTTTGTGGCATTTAGCTTGATTCCTGACTTTTCAACATCTTTCTTGTATCGCAGGGAGCAGAAGTCTCAAAACTTTACCTTCCAAACTGTTGTTACCTGCTTTCCAGTTAGTATCTGTCAAGGAGGCCCTGACAAAGATTAGAGAGCAGGAGGAGGGGATTCTGTGTTTGACAATGGCGGCTGCCTGCAGGCAGCTGCAGGTTCCAGCCACACCAGCATTTACAGCACTTATTGAGGAGGTGGCTCTTGCTCAGCATTGGCAGCAGTTCAGCCTGCAAGTTACTGGTCCCCTTATAGGTCCCCTCTCTCCCATTGTCTTTTTCAGTGCTTCCAATCTTTTGTACTCAGTTCCTTCCATTAATATTCTCTCTGCTTGAGAATGTTTCATGTTTTCCAAATTGATCACTGATTGATAAAACTTGTTCCTTATTTCATTGAGAATAGGGAAGCTATCTGAAAGAAAACTTCCATATCCTCCCCCCACCATGTCTACCCACTTTCCAGCATCTGTGTGTATAAACTATAGCTTCTCTCCTATTTCTTAGGACTGGCTGTCTGTGTTCCTGGCTCAGTTTCCATCTCTGCTTTGATCCTAGACCCTACTCCTTCTCGTTTGTTCATGCATCTCTATCCCCATCAATTTTTCTTCCTTGCATTGCCCATTTTTGCTTCTTTTCCAGATCATTCCTGTGAGCAAAAATATATGCTGTTTTGCCTCCCACATTCAAACAAAATAAAAAGACAATAATAACAGAAATCAAACAGAAAAAATTCTTTCCTTTCTGTACATCCCACCCTAAGTACTACCCTCTTTTCTATTCTTCCATTAACAGCAGAATCCTTGGAAGAGTGGTTCATACTGTCTCCTCCGGGTTTTCCTTGAACCTACTCCAATCAAGCCAAAGCTCAGACAGTCCACTGAAACTGCCCTAAATACATCTAATGACCTCCATAACACTAAATGCAATGGTCAATTCTCAGCCCCACTCTTCCTTGACAAACCAGCAGTCTTTGACACAGCTGAGTCCCCTCCAAGCCCTCAATGGGCCTCCAGGACACCACACTTGTGTGGCTTTCTCTATCCTTCTGACCACTCCTTCTGCTTTCCATCTTCCAAACCCCAAATGAAGGAGTGTCCTCAACCTTAGCTCCTGGGCCTTTCCTCTTTTCTGTCTCTATTTAGCTCATTTTGTGATTGCATTCAGTGTCATGGTTTTAAATATAATCTCTACTCTGACAACTTCCAAATTTACATTTCCAGCCCAGGTCTCTTTCTTGAGTTCTAGACTCATACGTATAACTCTCTGCTTGATGTTTGATGATCTAAAAATCAGCCTGTTCAAAAGTGATGTTTGGCAATCACTTTTGAACAGGCTGATTTTTAGATCACACTGTTATTTCCACTATCTCTTCCACCCCCACACCCCCACCCACGAACCTGCTGCCTCACAGTCCTTCTTACCTCAGTGAATGGAACCACCATGACATTGGAACCATCTTGACTCTGTTTCCCACCTGATATGGTTTGGCTATGTCCCTACTCAAATCTCACCTTGAACAGTAATAAGGGTAGGACCAGGTGGAGATCATGGAATCATGGGGACAGTTTCCCCCATACTATTCTCATTATAGTGAAAAGTCTCATGAGATCTGGTGGTTTTATAAGTGGGAGTTCTTCTGCACAAGCCCTCTTTCCTGTCATGATGTAAGACGTCCCTTTGTTCTTCCTTCTTCTTCAGCCATGATTGTGAGGCCTCCCCAGCCATGTGAAACTGGAAGTCAGTTAAACCTCTTTCCTTTATAAATTATCCCTTCTCTGGCATGTCTTTATTAGCAGCATGAGAACAGATGAATACGCAACTCATATCCACTATATCAGGAAATCTTCCCAGCCCTACCGTCAAAATATACACAGGACAAAATAATTTCTCATCAATTCTACTTCTTCTACCCTTGTTTAATCCACCCCACCTCTTACCCAGAATATTTTGAAAGTCTCTTAACAGGTGTTTGCTAGGGTGCCCTTTATACACCATAAGGCAGATCATGTCACTCCCCTGATTCAAACCCAGCTTAGCTTCCCATCTCGCTCAGCACAAAAGCCACATGAGCCACGTGGCCTACCAGGTCCCATACCCACAAAGTCAGGCCTCCACTTCCTCTGCCTTCACCTCCTGCTGCTTCTCCTCTGCATCCTCAGCTCCTGTCATCCTGGCTTCTTTGCTGTTCTTTACCCGGGGCTTTTGCGTTTCTGTTTCATCAGTCTGGAACATTTCCCTTCAGGAATTCTTTTCCTTGTTCCCTACCTTTTTTTTTTAGGTCTTTATAAAAATGTAAACTCAATTAGGCCTCCCCTGGGGGCCCTATCGAAATTGCAAACTGCATCCTTAACCCTGATGTCTCTATCCCTGCTTCCTGCTTTGTTTTTCTCTCTCACACCCATTGTAACCTAACATACTGTGTGTTTTACCTGTGGATTCATTTGCTTATACTCTTGCCTTTCACTGGGATGTAAGCTCCTGAAGATAGGGACTTTGTCTACTCAGCTTCCTGCTTCCCAGCCCATAACACCATGCAGAGCCTGTAGGAGAAATTTAAATAATTGTGAATGAAGGAACAAATAACTAAAAGGTGCCTCAAGCAAAAGAAGAGTGTCATGAGAGAGAATAGCAGTCAGGACCCACTTGAGATATGGTGGGCTTGGGGGAGGTGGGAGGAGCCAGGCCTCTGGGAAGTGGCTTTTAGGATAAGACCTTGCAGAAGCATGGGTGTGGCAGATTAGGAGTGTGGGCTGGGGAATAAAAAGCAGCTTGATCCACTGCTTTGGTTTGCTGGGCAATGAGAGGTTTCCCAGGATGTGGGATTTTCAACGCTAAAAGGAAAGTGCCAGGCAAACCAGGGCGAATTGGTGACTTTAGGGGAAGGGGAAGAGAATGGCCCTGGTGGAAGGTGGGACAAGTTCAAGGGCTCTGCTGGAAAAGCCTCAGGGGCCAGGCTAGGCAGAACCCTGTAGGGTGGGGCAGCAGTGTTTTCCATCACCTGTGCAATGGGAAGCCACCAGAGGGTTTTTGTAGAAGCCTTTCTAGCTTTCGTGTGGAGAATGGGTTGGAGCCTGGTAAGAGGGAAATGTGGAAGTGGGGGGAGTCATTTTCTCCAGGGGAGGAAGGTCATGAAAGATAGTTTGGGTTCTGTGGAGGACCTAGTCAGATTCACCCTAGGGGCTTGGAGGGGCTGAGGTTGAGTTATTGCTTCCTTGTCTCTGGGAGCTGAGAAGAGTGGGCAGACTCTGAATCTGTTATAATTTTGTTTAATACCAGCACTTACTGCAAATTGCAAAGTAGGTGAGATTGGAGTGGTTTTTTGATAAGGAGAGAGCTTGTCAAGGGGAATTTCTGAGCCATTTTCTATATCAACTCAATAGAGGTGTTAATCCTCAATCTGGATAACAGAATAATTCAACTACTGACTTTGGCTTTAAACTCCACTGCAGATTAACCAACTGTCAAGGACCTCAGCTGCTAGCAGACAGGCCTCGATGATGAAGAATGTCAGACACCCATGGCAGGGACCATGGACACTCCAGGCCTGATTCCTCCCCATGGAAGACACAGGAGCAGTGCTGGTGAACTTCTGGATGGCTCTGGGTAGTTGATTGCTGGCTGCCATCAAACCACAATAGGGCAGGAAGAAACCTGTTTCATGCCAGATGACAGAGTGGGATTTCTGAGCTCTGACTCTTTAAGACAAAAATTGTGATCTAAAAAGAGACTGGCCTGCAGAGGAACATCATCAAAACAGTTCTGTTCTTCTAAAAGTAAATTGTAAACAGAATGGCAAAGTTATCAAGCATCTTGAAAATTGAGTTGACTTTAGGGCTCTTACATGTTATGATTATTTTTTCATAATCTCTCCTGTTATTTTCCTATGCAAAATTATCTGTTAACATAGTTTCTGTAAATGAAAGTGTGTCCTTATTTCTTTTGTTATTATGTATTTTAATTACTCATTCACATTCTAATATAAAATAGGTTACTTTTTCTGATTATACGCTTAACTTTGCAGAGAACATCTTTGTGTGAAAACAATGTTATTGTTTTGAATTATTTCTTTAAGATAAACTCTTAGAAGTAGATCGAAGTCAAACTTTTATACACAGTGTGATACATATATATAATCACTGCCACATTGTTTTCTAAAGTATTAAATTTATTTTCTCCTCATAGTATGTGAGTATATACATTTTGCAGTAACAACAATTTCTTTTATTTTTCAGTTTTGTAATTTAGTAGGTATGACATCACATCTCATGTTTGTTTCAATTTTATTTCCTTGATTACTGATGAGATCAAATACTTTTTCATAAAATCTCTTTCTTTCTTCTTTCTTTATTTCTTCCTTTCCTATCAGGTGCAATTTGCAATTCTTGTATAAGCCCCCTCTCCTTTCCAATGGGTATACCAGCAATATTACCTAGTAGGATTATTGAAAGCATTGACTACTCAGAAGAATGCTGGTGAATAGTCATGGACTTGAGTTCAGATGTCATCAACTGCCTGGCTTTGAATACTGGCTCTGACATTTGAATGCTAACGAGGCATAGAAAGGTCCTTTTGCCAAAAGCAAGTGGGACTGGAGATGTCCCTGTGGCTGTCTTTGAAAAATGCCATCTGTCACATTAATCATTTCTTTTTAAAAATAGAGACAGTCTCACTATGTTGCTCAGCCTGGTCTCAAACTCCTGGGCTCAAACAATCCTTTCACCTTGGCCTCCCAAACTGCTGGGATTACAGATGTGATTCACTGTCTCCAGCAATCATTTTCCTCTTTAAATTGCATTTCTTCCTTTAGAATACATTTCTAATTACACAGAAAATGCACCCTATTAAAGCATTAAACAAAAGTCCCTTTTGACCAGCACCTCTTTCAGTCTCCCCTCAAAGGTGACCCCCAAGTTCCATTGGCAGATATATAACAGAACCTTTTGTATGCACGTACACATGCACACATGTATACCCATTCCCACACACACCCAGACAAAATCTGTAGTGTTTCTATGATTCACATAAATAGTATCATACTGTATACTGTATATATTTTATTTCAACATTTTTCTCTCAGTATGTACTGTGTCCTACATTGAGATCTATTTTATCTGCATCTGTGCATAATAATTGCATAGTACAGGTATTACACAGTTTATTGAGTAATTCCACTATTCACCAGTGGAAAATGAGAGTGTCCTTTTCCTTAGATTCCCACTGACAATTATGAAAACATTTTCAATTTTTGTCAGATTGATGAAGATGATATTATTATTGTTTTACCTTGCCTTTTACTGGTTATTAGTGAATATTTCATCTTTTTCATAAGTTTACTGACCATTTGCTTTTCTTTTGTGAATTTCTTGTTTTTGTACTTTGCTCTTTTTAAATTTAGTCATTTAAAAATTAATTTTTAAGTGCTTCTTTTTATACTATTTCTTTGTTGCAAAATTTTCCTCTCAGACTTTGACTTATCTTTTAGCTTTATTTATGGCCTTTTATTACATAGAATTTTCCAGTTTTGATGCAATTAATTTTTCCCATCATTTTATTTAGGGCAATTAAAATATTTTGTTTGGAGCCTTTCCTACCCCCCCAAATATTTCCTTTTAATAGTATATAGTTATATTTTAAAAGTTTAGATCTATGCCAGGCACGGTAGCTCATGCCTGTAATCCCAGCAGTTTGGGAGGCCAAGGCGGGCAGATTGCTTGAGGTCAGAAGTTCGTGACTAGCCTGGCCAGCATGGAAAAAACATGTCTCTACTAAACAAACAAAAATTAGCTGGGCATGGTGGCACGTGCCTATAATCCCAGCTACTCAGGAAGTTAAGGCAGAAGAATCACTTGAACCTGGGAGGCGGAGGTTGCACTCAGCTGAGATCAAGCCATTGCACTCCAGTCTGGGTAACAGATTGAGACTCCATCTCAAAAAGAAAAAGAAGAAGAAAAATTCATTTAGGATTTAGCCTGTGAATGTGTGATTTAGGTTTTAATGGACAGCCAGTTGTTTCTATCCAATTCATTGAATTGATTTGAAATATCACCTTTGTTGTATGTCAGATTCCAATATATATAGATGTGTTTTTAGGTTTCCCATTGTGTGACATTGATCAATTTGTCTATTCTTGTGAGAGTACTACAGTTTTTATAACAGTAGCTTTTTTTTTTTTTTTTGAGATGGAGTCTTGCTCTCTCATCCAGGCTGGAGTACAGTGGTGTGATCTTGACTCACTGCAACCTCTGCTTTCTGGATTTAAGCAGTTCTCCTCCCTTAGCCTTCCACATAGCTGGGACTACAGGCCTGTGTCACCACACCTGCTCACCTAGTTTTTTTTTTTTCTTTCAGTAGAGATAGGGTTTTACTATGTTGGCCAGGCTGTTCTCAAACTCCTGACCTCAAGTGTTCTGCCTGTCTTGGCCTCCCAAAGTGCTGAGATTACAGGCATGAGCCACCACACTGGGCCTATAACTGTAGCTTTTGAATATTATTTTTCTCTCTCTCTTTCTTATTTTTCAAATTTGACTTGGTTATTCTTGCTCGTTTATTCTTCCATATGAATTTTAGAACCATCTTATCAAGGGCTTTTGACTGGCAATGCATTGACTTATTAATTAAATTGGGGGATAATGAACTAATCATTTTCTATTTGTAAATTTGCCAAGTCTTTTCTTTTTGTTTTTGCTTACCATCCCTTAACTGTAGCACGCCATTCACAAGGTGGCCACAAGGTGGCTATAGGAGCAAGGAAGGTGAACCTCAAGCCTTTTTTGGTGTTTCCTGAGACCTGGTAAGAGGTACAAGGGAAAGAGTGAGTCTGCTAGACAGAATGAGGCTGCAATTATCTGCACATAATATCTTGCACTTATTTTGCCTAGCTTACAAACATTTCATTTTCGTTATTTTCTTTGGATAAATGAAGAGTGACCTTTCCCCATTTTATTTATTTTTTACTTATTTATTTTTGAGACAGAGTCTTGCTCTATTTTGCCCAGGCTGGAGTGCGGTGGCACAATCTCAGCTCACTGCAACCTCTGCCTCCTGGGTTCAAGCAATTCTCCCACCTCAGCCTCCTGAGTAGCTGGGATTACAGGGGCACACCACCATCCCCGGCTAATTTTGTAATTTTTGGGTAGAGACGGGGTTTCACCACGTTGGCCAGGCTGGTCTTGATTTCCTGACCTCAGGTCATCCACCCATCTCAGCCTCTCAAAGTGTTGGGATTACAGGCCTGAGCCATCGCGCCCAGCCTCTTTCCCCATTTTCCAGATGACAAAGTGAAGCCCTCAGAAGTGAGACGACTTCTTTACAAGGAGGACACAGAGCCCATGTCCTCTAGTATCAAGGTTACTCTTTTTTACACTATCCAAAAGGAATAAAAAAAAAAGTGGAAATGAAATGCAAAGCAATCTCAGGAAAATGGGTGCAGGACCATCATCCCCATGTTCAGAACCCTGGCCTCAGCCTCCACGTGCCTCTCATCTCTGTGTAGGTAGTCATCCCACCTGGGCATTGTCCTTCATGTGTATCTCACATTTTTCTTTCCTCCATTCCCAATGTCATCATCTTCATCTCACTTCTGAATGGTATCTAGGACCCAATTTTCCCCTCCAGTCCATCCCCTTCCTTAGGGTAATAATTTTCATTAGTTAGAGGTAGGGGAATGGGGACAAGCAAGGTTATTGTTTCCAGAATGAGGTGCCTAGGGTTGATCTAGCTGATGGGCCTTCAGAAGCAAGCTAGGGCAGAATTCTGGGAACTTTTGGGTAAGTTGATGGATGAGATGTCAAGGGCATGCCCAAAGCACCTCTCCTGGCTCCCACTGGGACACCCATAAGGAGCCTCCTGAAGATTGTTCAAGGGGCTGGGCCTTATTGTCTGTTGACTCCAGGGCATGGGCAGAGCACGCAAGCAAGTTGGGGACAATTGCCAGACAGCTCCCGGCAGCAGCAGGCAGCACAGGGCAACCCCTCTGGTGCCTATCACGGAAAAGCTGTGGAAGAAAGAACAGCCCCACTGGTGCTTGCTTTCCAAAATGACTCTTGCTGAGTCACTGTGGCAACGTGACCCTGGGCCATGCCCCTTGGCACCTGCTATTTTAATTTCCAATAGCCTGAAGAAGAGAAATTAGCCTCAGAGTTGCCTTATAAGGCAAATTGTGGCCATTCTTTGGGAAGGAAGGGCTGTGACTCAGGGAGGCCTGCAGAGGGGAGAGAGAAGTGGCTGTGCACGGATCTGAGCTTTGCATACACACACGCACACACATGCTCACACATGAGCAGTGGACAGGCTTCCTTCACTCATTCCACATACACTACACTACACACTTTTGTATTTTGTGGATTCTTTTCCTTGTAAACACACAGGACATGGATTCACCTGTACCAGTATGAATGGTGTGGGGATTTGGGGGGATGTTTATTTCCACCCTTCAGGAAGCAGCTCTGCATAAATTGTGCCTTGAAGAAGACCTCAGATCTGAGGTAAGAAGGCCACTGCTTGTGATGCACTGAGGCTCAGAAGTCATCCCTCATCCAACTCTCCACAACATATCTCAGAAAACCACCTCAATGATCCAAAACAGGGACTCAGGTGTATGATGGAAGAGGTCCTGGACCTCCAGAGATACAATTACCAGCTCCTTAGAAGCTCTCCAGGGTTTATCAAAGCCTACTTTAGCTGGGGGAAACCTCTGCGCCTCCCCTCAGCAGCTGCCCATGATGTCTGTCCATGGCTGGTTCTGTAAGTCCCCTGCAAGACCCCACCTTCAGGAGCTGGGATTGGGATGGGTAAAGTTTCCACATCTACTTTCTTAGTGTCAGGAATCATTCCAAGGCTCTGCATACCACATACTTGACACCTTTCATCTCAAATACTCCCTTTGCCTCTGTCTGGCTTGATCCAGTGTCCAGTCCATACCTTGTTCCCAGGTCCATTCTCATAAGGTTGAGTCACCTGCCTCCTTCATGTCTGACACTGCCCTCCTTAAGAGCAGCTAACCCAGGACAATAGAGGGGAAGGCAAGGATGAAAACAGACCACTCCATCGCACCCTCAACCCCAGGTTACTAAGGCGATCAGGTTGCCTTCCTCCATCAGGAGAGGACAATGACCTTCAATAGAATATTACATATGAGTTGTGCATTAAAAAGAGAATCAGAGAGGTTATATAGTTTATTGAAGGCCACATAGCTATTGTTTCTGTGCCTCCTTTCAAACCAAATAATAATCATAAGAGTCACAATTTATTGACTGTTTGCTATGAATCTAACCTCTTGCTAACCTCTTGTCTTATATCTTCTCATTTACTTATCATTATTAATGTAAGTATGAGGAAACTTAGATAAATTTTGAACCTTACTCAAATTCTGATTCAATGATTGTATGAGTCATTCTATACAGTTGTATTATCAAAGTTAGTATTATTAAATTATAATATTGTATTAGAAAACTTAGAACTTAAGTTTGAGAGCTGTTCTGTATCTTGTATTTGGGGATTCCGATCTCATTCAAAAAAAATTTTTTTGAGAAGGTGAGAATGTTAGAGGTAGAATGCTTTAGCAAATGCCTGCCCTTGCTGAGCCCCCATACCACCCCTCCCTCCTCTACAACCACCCTGCACATGCACACACACACACACACACACATGCATCCTGAAGATTTTCAATGTGAACTGCCATAGAGAAAAAGATTCTCAGGGGGGCCAGTAACAGTTCCAACTTGTTCTCATATCAGTGATGTCATCTGACCAAGAAGTCTACTCCAATTGGTTCCCTGAATTAAGTCAAAAACTGCGCAGCAGAGGTAGTTAGCTTCTGTTAGGGTATGTACTTTTAAAAGCTAAACAGTATGCTGGTAAATTTAATGTCATCACTTCTCATGACTTAGCTAAGAAAGATAAATGCTGAAATAATCACTAAGTAGGGGTTTTTATTGTTCAAAGTAACAATGCAATTTTGATCAAATAAAGTAACATTCGGCTGGGTGCAGTGGCTCATGCCTGTAATCCCAGAACTTTGGGAGGCTGAGGTGGTCTAATCACTTGAGGCCAGGAGTTTGAGACCAGCCTGGCCAACATGGTGAAGCCCTGGCTCTACTAAAAATACAAATTATCAGGGCATGATGGCGCAGCCACTTGGAAGGCTGAGGCACAAGAATTGCTTTAACCTGGAAGGCAGAGGTTGCAGTAAGCCAAGATTGCATCATTGTACTTCAGCCTGGGTGACAGAGTGAGATACTGCCTTAAAAAAAAAAAAATTAATATTCCTTTTTAATGGTATCATTTGGTGGGAACATATATTATTGGAAGAAATAATATATGAAGCAGAATATACCGTACATTTTGTTTGAATGGGCACCAGTTCCATAACAAGTATGTATAATTTATTTTTATTTTGACACAATTATAAAGTTATATGAAAGTCGCAAGTAGGAGGAAAAGAGCTTTATTTTCCTGACCCATGTGAGTATAAACTGGCATCTTAACATCTATTATTCATGAATATTTTTAATTTTTATGAATACATAATAGTTGTACATATTTATGAGGAACATGTAATATTTTGACACATGCACGCAATGTGTAATGATTGAATCAGGGTAATTGAGATATCCATCACCTCAAGAATTTATTTCTCTATGTTGGGAATATTCCAAATCCATTCCTCTAGTTATTTTGAAATATACAGTACATTACTGTTAACTATACTCTCCCTATTGTGCTACTGAACACTAGATCTTATTTCCATTATTTAACTGCATTTTTGTTCCAGTTACTCAACCCCTTTTTATCTTCACCTGTTCACTACCCTTACCAGCCTCTGGTAATCATCCTTCTACTTCCTACTTCCACAAGATCAATTTTTTTAGATCTCACTATGAATGAGAACATGTGATATTTCTTTCTATGTTTGGCTTATTTTACTTAACATCAAGTCCTCCTGTTCCATTCACGTTATTACAAATAATAGGATTTAATTCTTTTTTATGGCTGAATAATATTCCATTGGGTAAACATTTTCTCGATCCATTCCTCCACTGATAGATACTTAGATTAATTCCATACTTTGGCTATTGTGAATAGTACTACAACAAACATGGGAGTGCAGATATCTCTTCAACGTACTGATTTCATTTCTTTTGGATATATACCCAACAGTGGGACTGTTGTATCATATGGTAGCTGTAATTTTAGTTTCTTGAGGAATCTCCATATTGTTTTTATACTGTACTAATTCACATTCCCATCAACAGCATATGAGCATTCCCATTTCTTGGCATTCTTGTCAGAATTTTTCTTTCTTTATTTTTTGTAAAAGGCATTTTAACTGGGGTGAGATTATATCTCATTGTGGTTTTGATTTGCATTTTTCTGATGATTAGTGATGTTAAGCATTTTTCATATACCTGTTGGCCATTTGTACATCTTTTAAGAAATGTCTATTCAGATATTTTGCCTATTTTTAATCAGATTATTTTATTTTTTGCTATTGAGTTGTTTGATTTTCTTATGTATCTTGTTATTAATCCCTTGCCAGTTGAATAATTTTCAAATATTTTCTCTTATTCTGTAGGTTGCTTCTTTGTTGATTGTTTCTTTTGCTGTACAGAAACTTTTTAGCTTGTTGTCATCCTGTTTGTCCATTTTTGCTTTAGTTGCCTGTGCTTTTGTACTCTTACTCAAAAAATCGTTGCCCAGATCAATGTCCTGAGATATTTCCCCAATGTTTCCTTCTAGTAGTTTCATAGTTTTAGGTCTTACATTTAAGTATTTAATCCATTTTGATTTGATTTTCATATATGATAAGAGATAAGAATCTAGTTTCATTCTTCTGCACATTGATAGCCAGTTTTCCCAATACTATTTGCAGAAAAGACTGTCCTTTCCCCAATATATGTTCTTGGTGCCTTTGTCAAAAACAAACTTGTTTGTTTGTTTGTAAATGTGTAGATTATTTCTGGGTTCTCTGTTCTGTTCCATTGGTCTATGTGTCTGCTTTTATGCCGTACCATGCTGGTTTTGCTACTGCAGCTTTAAAGCATAATTTGAAGTCAGGTAATGTGATGCCTCCAACTTTGTTCTTTTTGCTGAGGATTACTTTGTCTACTCAGGGTCTTTTGTAGTTCCATACAAATTTTAGGATTTTTTTTCTATTTGCAAGAATGCCATTGGCATTTTGATAGGGATTATATTGAATCTGCATATTGCTTTGGGTAGTATGGACATTTTAACAATATTTATTGTTCCAATCCATGAACATGGGGGCTATCTTTCTGTTTTTGTGTGTTCTCTTTAATATCTTTCATCAATGTTTTACAGCTTTCATTGTAGAAATCTTTCACTGCTTTGGTTAAGTTTATTTCTAGGTTTTTTGTTGGTGTTTTTTTGTTTGTTTGTTTTTCGGTAGCTATTGTTAATAGGATTCCTTTCATGGTTTCTTTTTCAGATTGTTTACTGTTGGCATATAGAAAACTATTGATTTTGGTCTGTTGTTTTTGTATCCTGCAGCTTTGCTGAGTTTATTTATCAGCTCTAATTTTTTTTTTAGTTGAGTCTTTAGGTTTTTCTAAATATAAGATTATATCATGTGCAAACAAGAATAATTTGACTTCTTCCTTCCTAATTTGGATGCCCTTTGTTTCTTTTTCTTGTCTAATTGCTCTGAGTAGGACTCTCCATACTATGTTCAAGAAAAGTGGTCAAGGTGGGCATCCTTGTCTTGTTCTAGATCTTAGAGGAAAAGATTTCAGTTTTTCCCTGTTAAGTATGATACTAGCTGTGGGTTTCTTGTATATGGCCTTTATTATGTTGAGATATGTTCCTTTTACACCCAGATTGTTGAGAGAATTTTTATCATAAAGGGATATTGAATTTTATTAAATGCCATTTTGACATCTTTTGAAATGATCATGTAGTTTTTGTCCTTCATTCTGTTGGTATAATGTATCATGTTTACTGATTTGCATATGTTGGAATCATCTTTGCAGCCTATATTTTTATTGTGAGGTTGAATTTTGTTTCCTAGTATTTTACTGAGGATTTTTACACCTATGTTCATTAGAGATGTTTACATACAGTTTTCTTTTTCTTTTGTTGTGTCTCTGTGTGGTTTTGGTATCAGGGTCATGCTGGCCTCATAGACTGAATTTGAAAGTGTTCTCGTTTCCTTTTTTGGGAATTGTTTGAGTAGGTTTGTTATTAGTTCTTTAAATATTTGGTAGAATTCAGCAGGGAATTCATCAGATTCTAGGCTTTATTTTGATGGTAGACTTTTTATTACTGTTTCTAGCTCATTACTTTTTTTTTTTAAGGCTTTGTACAGCTTCATGGTTCAATGTTGGTAGGTTTTATGCATCTAGAAATTTATGCATTTCTTCTAGGTTTTCCAGTTCATTGGTGCACAGTTGTTAATAGTCACTAATGATTCTATTTCCATGGTCTCAGCAGTTACGTCTCCTTTTTTTTTTTTTTTTTTGATTTCTGATTTTATTTATTTAGATCTTCTCTTTTCCTTTGCTTAACCAGAAGTTTGTTATTTTGTTTATTTTTTTCAAAATATCAGCTTTTATTTCACTGATCTTCTTTATGGATATTTAGTCTCCGTTTCATTTATTTCTGCTTTGATCTTTATTATTTCTTTCCTCTTACTAACTTTGGGTTTGATTTTTTCTTGCTTTTCTGGTTCCTTGAGGTTCATCATTAGGTTGTTTATTTAAACTCTACTTTTTTGATATAGGTACTTATTACTATAAACTTCTCTCTTAGTTCTGCTTTTGCTGTATCCCATAGATTTTAGGATGTATATTTCCACTTTCATTGTTTTAAGAAATTTTAAAATTTTCTTCTTAATTTCTTCATTGACCCATTGATCATTCAGGAGCATGTTGTTTAATTTCCATGTTAGTATAGTTTCCAAGATTCCTGTTGTTATTGATTTCTAGTTTTATTCATTTGTGGTTAGAAAAGATACTTGATATGATTTCAATTTTTAAAAAAAAATTTTTAGACTTGTATTGTGGCTTAACATATGATCTATTCTTGATATTGTTTCATGTCCTGAGGAGAAGAATGTGTATTCTGTAGCCATTGAATGAAATGTTATGTAAATGTGTGTTAGAATCATTTGGTCTGTAGTACAGATTAAATCCAATATTTCTTTGCTGATTTTCTGTCTAGATGATCTGTCCAATGCGGAATGTGGGGTGTTGAAGTCCCCTACTATTATTGTATTAGGGTCTATCTCACTTTAGCCCTAATAATATTTGGTTTCTATATCTGTGTGCTCTAGCATCAGGTGCCCATATGTTTACAATTGTTATATCCTCTGCTGAAATAATTCCTTTATCATTATATAATAACTTTCTTTGTCATCTTTTAGAGTTTTTTTCTTAAAATCTGTTTTGTCTGAGATAACCATAGTTACTCTTGCTATTTTTCCTTTCTTTTATTTTTCTTTTGGTTTTCATTTGAATGGAATGTTTTTTTTCCATTATTTTTATTTTCCGTTTGTGTGTGTCTTCATTGGTAAAGTGACTTTCTTTAGCATATAGTTGGATCTTGTTTTTGGTAAATTCATTCAGCCACTTTATATGTCTTTTAATTAGAGAATTTAGTTCATTTACATTCAATGTTATTATTGATAAGTAAGGATTTATTACTGCCATGTTGTCATTTGTTTTCTGATCATTTTTCCTTTTTTCCTGTTTTCCTCTGTGTATAAGTGACTTTCTTGGGTATTTCAATCTTTTTGCTTTGTATTTTTTGTGTATCTATTATAGGTTTTTGCTTTGTGGTTACTGTGAGGTTTGAAAAAATTGTCTTATAACCAGCTATTTTAAACTGATGACAACTTAACTCTGACCACAAAGAAAAAGAAAGACAAATAAGCAAAGAGAAAATTAAAAAACTCTACATTTTAAATCCATCTCTCTTCCATTTTTTGACCTTTTGTTGCCTCTATTTATATCTTTTTATATCGTCTATCTCTTAACAAATTACTGTAGTTATTATTTTGGTCTTCATACTAAATACATGAGTGATTTATACAGCATAAAAATTGCAGTAGTAACATTCTGCTTGTCTGTATACTTACTTTCATATGATTTTTGTACTTTCAGATGATTTTTATTGGCCACAAGCATCTTTTTCTTTCAGATTAAGGAACTCTCTTTAGCATTTCTTATAAGGCAGGTCTAGTGTTGATAAATTTCCTTAGCTTTGGTTTGTGTGAGAAAGTTGTTACTTCTCTTTCATGTTCAACAGATAACTTTGCGGGATACAGTATTCTAGGTTGAAAGTTATTTTTCTTCATCACTTTTAATATGTCATCCTACTCCCTCCTGACCTAAAAGGTTTCTACTGAAAATTCTTCTTCCAGATGTGTCAGAGTTCCTTTATATGTTATTTGCTTCTTTTATCTTGCTGCTTTTAGGATCTTTTCTTTGTTATTGACCTTTGAGAATTTGATTTTTGTATGCCTTGATGTAGTCTTATTTGAATGGAATCTTCTCAGTGTTCTTTGACCTTCCCATGACTGAACATTCATATCTTTCTCTGGGTTTGGAAACTTTTTTGTTACTATTCCTTTGAATAACTTTCTGCCTTTACCTCTTCACATCTTCTTTGAGGCCAAAAACTCTTCATTTGCCATTTTGAGGTTATTTTGTAGATCTTGTAGGGGTTTTTAAATTCTTTTTTCTTCTCTGACTGCATATTTTCAAATAGCCTGTCTTCAAGCTCACTAATTATTTCTCCTGCTTGATCAATTCTGCTGTTGAGACACTCTGATGCACTTTGCAGTTTGTTGATTGAATTTTTAAACTCCAGGATTTCCATTTAATTTTAAACATTATTTCAATCTCTTTGTTAAATTTCTCTGATAGAATTCTGAGCTTTTTCTCTGTTATCTTGAAGCTAATTGAGCTTTGTCAAAACCTCCATTTTGAATTCACTGTCTGAGAGGTTACCTCTCTGTCACTCTAGGATTGATAACTGGTGCCTTATTTAGTTTGTTTGTTGATGTCACGTTTTCCTGGATGCTCCTGATGCTTGTGGACATTTGTCAATTTCTGAGCAGTGAAGAGTTAGGTGTTTATCCCAACTTTTGCATGCTGGCCTTGTTTGTATTCATTCTTTGTGAGAAGGCTTTCCAAGAATTCAAAGAGGATTAAGTGTTTTTACCTAAGCCTGTGATCACTTCAGCATTTCAGCCATTTCAGCACTAGAGGACACCCTAAGCCCAGGTATGCCACAACTTTTGCAGACTCACAGATACACAGCCTTGGTGGTCTTAAGGAAGATAGAAAATTCCCTGGGTTCCCTGGCAAAGTCCATCACTCTCTTCCCTCTCTTTGCCCCAAGCAGGAGTCTCTCTCTATGCTGGACTGTGTGGAGTTTAGGGAGAAGTGACACAAGCACTTCTGTAGCCATCACAGTTAGCACCACTCTGGGTTATGCCTGAAACCCACGTCCTCATAGACCAGCACAGTACTGAGGCTCATCCAAGGCCCATGCCTGCTACTTCCTGGCTGCTGCTGTTGTTTATTCAAGACCCAAGGCAATTTTAGTCAGCAGGTGGTGAATCCTGTTGGACTTCAGTCCATCCCACCTGGGCAGCAGATTCCCTTCTGGCCTGAGGTAAGCCTAGAAATGCGTTGGGAGCAAAGACCTGTAGTAAAAGGCTTCAGGATTCCACCCAGTGCTTTAGTGTGGCTGAGCTGGTACCCAGTTATAACACAAAGTCCTCTGTAATCTTCCCTCTCCTTCCCCTAAGCAGGAGGAGTCTCTTTCCACTCTGCACTGCCTAGAGTTAGGGGAGGGATGATGCAGGAACTTCCCTGGTTATTGCAGCTGGTGTCACACAGGGTTGCACCCCAAATGCACAGCCTCCAAGAATAATGCAGCACCAAGGCTTGCCCAAGAACTTCAGTTCTTGCGTCATGACTGTCACTTAAATTTATTTGGGGCCCCAGGCCACTTTAGTCAGCTGATGTTGAAGCTAGTCAGAACTTGGTTTCCTCCTTCTGGAGCAGTGGATTTCTCTCTGGCCCAGTGCTGGTCTAAATTCTTCCTCCATGGGCACTGGTGGACTTCTGCCTAGTGTTGTGTTTCATCATGACAGGGCAACATGGAATTTCAACGCAAAGTCCCATACTCACCTTGCCGTCCTTCCCCCAAGCTCACAGATTCTGTCTGCTCTGCACTGCCTGGAGTTGGGGTAATGGTGGTATAGGCAATAAAAGACTGTCCTTCCTACCCTCTTCAATGTGTCTTTCCTTGTTATTATGTTAAAACCAGGTACTGTGATTGCTTCTATCTCTCTCTCTCTTTTGTTTTTGGTTCTTATGAATGTGCTTTCTTGAGTAAACAGTCATTCAATTTGGTGTTCCTAAGGGAAGCATGAATGTTGGATGGTTCTATTCAGCCATCTGGCTCTGCCTCCTCTTTTTCTTGAATCCTTTTTTGTATTTTTTACAAACCAGGACATTTTTCTAGATTTTCTACCACAAAACAGCTAGCACAATCAGGAAATGGACATTGGTACGTTGTTGCCATGTAATCTTTAAGTTCCCAATCAAGTTTTGCCAACTAGCCCATTAATGTCCTTTATAGAAAAGAAGCCAGTTCAGAGTCACGAGTTAGTTGGTTGTCATGCTTCTTTAGTCCCTTCCAGTTTGGAACACTTCCTCAGTCTTCCTTTTACTTTAATGATCTTAACAAGTTTGAAGTTATTTAGTGGAATGTCCCTGAGTTTACAGTTCAGTTGATGCATCCTTATGGTTGTATTCCAGCTGTCATTCAGGTTGGATTAATCCTTGTCAAAAATAGCACTAAAGTGTTGCTGTGTTCTTCATGTTGCCTTTCATCAGGTGGCACATGATTTTGTCTTATTCTAACACTGTTACTGCTCACTTGTATCACTTGACTAGGGTGGCTTCTGCCAAGCTCTTCCACTGTAGCTATTCTTTTCCCTTTTTACTTAGAATTTTGTTGAGAGATACTTGGGAACTATGTAAATATTCCATTTTTCATCAAATGTTCAATTTATTCATTTATTTTATTTAAATCAGCATGACCTTGGCATCCTATTTGATTCAGTGGGTTGAAATCCATTACTATTAATTTTCATTTTGATGCTCAAATTGTTCCTGATTTGCCGAGAGAGATCACCTCACACTGGCTTCTGTGTCCTATAGACATGCTGTTATTATGCTTTGAGAACTTTCTATTGCTAGGCACAAGATATTCCAGCTCGTCTTATAATTTTCCTGCCCTGATCCTGCAATCAGCCACTTCTTCAAGTAGCAATGGTTCCTTTTATGAGAGAATAAAATTCAGAAGCCAGGATCTGAGCTCAGTATGTACTCATTGCTATTGGAGTATGTTTTCTCCAGGCCTTCTCAGTGGACAGAGCTAGGGAATTTGAGAATGCATATACATACACATATATATTTAGAAATATAAAGACATAGATGGAAATATACTACATAATATTTTTATATTGATGTTATCCACTCATTATATACCTCTCATGTCTATATATCTAATGAAAACCTCAGCTCACACCAATATCTTCAATTATTTATTTCTTTTTTCTATTTTATTTACTGAGATGGGGGTCTCACTATGTTGCCCAGGCTGGTCTCAAACTCCTGGGCTCAAGTGATCCTCCTGCCTTGCCCTCCAAAAGTGCTGGGATTATAGGCATGAGCTACTATGCTCGGCCCATTCAATTTAAATTTAATACTAAGGCTCATTTTAGTTTCTCACTTTCCATGTTTGTAACTCCTTTATCTGACAGTGAGAAACCTGGCTCCTTTTATCCTTCATATTTTATTTATTTGCTCAGTGATCCTGCATGCCACCAATTTCCCATGGCCACCAGAACCCCTTCCCTCGTGTGGATGCCCTCATTACCACACTCAGGCTTTGCTTGCCCACCCTGGCCATGACCCTCTCCTTACCCTATGGGCACCCTCCTTGCCTACGTAGATCCTGACACCCTACATCAGGTGATATAGTTTGGATGTTGTCCCTTCTAAATCTCATGATGAATTGTAATCACCAATATTGGAAGTGGAGCTTGGTGGGAAGTATTTGGGTCATTGGGGCTGATTCTTCATAGCAGAGGTTGCAGTGAGCTGAGGTCACACCATGACACTCCAACCTGGGTTACAGAGCAAGACTCTGTCTCAAAAACCAAACCAAACCAAACCAAAACAAAAAAACCCAAAGTACACAGACAACAAAGAGCATGATGAATGCAATGGCACCTCAAATTTCAATACTACCATTGAATGTAAGCAGCCTAAACGCTCCACTTAAAATATACCACAGAATGGATACTTACTCACCAACTGTCTGCTGCCTTCAGGAGACTCACCTAACACATAAGGACTCACATAAACTTAAAGTAAAAGGGTAGAAAAAGGCATTTCATGCAAATGGACACCAAAAGTGAGCAGGGTAGCTATCCTCATATCAGACAAAACAGACTTTAAAGCATAAGCAGTTAAAAAAGCCAAAGAAGGACATTATATAATGATAAAAGGCCTTGTCCAACAGGAAAATATCACAATCCTAAACATCTGTGCACCTAATACTGGAGCTCCCAAATTCATAAAACAATTACTAATAGACTTAATAAATGAGATAGACAGCAACACAATAATAGTGGGGGACTTCAATACTCCACTGACAGCACTAGACAGGTCATCAAGACAGAAAGTCAACAAAGAAACAATGGATTTAAACTATACCTTGGAATGACTGAACTTAACAGATATATACAGAACATTATATCCAATAACCACTGACAGCACTAGACAGGTCATCAAGACAGAAAGCCAACAAAGAAACAATGGATTTAAACTACACCTTGGAACGACTGAACTTAACAGATATATACAGAACATTATATCCAATAACCACAGAATACACATTCTATTTAACAGTGCATGAAACTTTCTCCATATGATAGGCCATAAAACCAGCCTCAATAAATTTAAGAAAATTGAAATTATATCAAGCATGCTCTCAGATCACAGTGGAATAAAACTGGAAACCAATTCCAAAAGGAACCTTCAAAACCATGCAAATACATGGAAATTAAGTAACCTGCTCCTGATTGAGCATTGGGTCAAAAACAAAATCAAGATGGAAATTAAAAAATTCTTCAAACTGAATAACAGTAATGACACAGCCTATCAAAACCTCTGGGATACAGCAAAGGCTGTACTAAGAGGAAAGTTCACAGGCCTAAACACCTATATCAAGAAGACTGAAAGAACACAAACTGACATTCTAAGGCCATACCTAAAGGAACTAGAGAAACAAAGACAAACCAAATTCAAACCCAGCAGAAGGAAGAAAATAAGATCAGAGAAGAACTAAATGAAATTAAAACAAAAAATACAAAAGATAAATGAAACAAAAGGCTAGTTCTTTGAAAAGATAAATAAAGTTGATAGACTTTAGCAAGATTAACCAAGAAAATAAGAGAGAAAATCCAAAAACCTGGCTAAGAAACAAAACAAGAGATATTACAACTGACACCACTGAAATACAAAACACCATTCAAGGCTAGTATGAACACCTTTACACATAAACTAGAAAACCTAGAAGAGATGGATAAATTCCTGAGAAAATACAACCCTCCTAGCTTAAATAAGGAAGAATTAGATACCCTGAACAGGATACCAAATCTTTTGACACTATCCCTGAACAGGGTACCAAATCTTTTTGTACCAATCCTTTGACACCATTCCACAAGACAGAGAAAGGAGGAACATTCTCTAATTCATTCTATGAAGCCAGCATCACCCTGAAACCAAAACCAGGAAAGAACATAACCAAAAAAGAAAACTACAGACAAATACCCTTGATGAATAGATGCTAAAATCCTTAACAAAATACTAGCTAGCTGAATTCAACAACATTTCAAAAAGATAATCCACTATGATCAAGTGGGTTTCATACCAGGGATGCAGGGATGGTTTAATATACACAAGTCAATAAATGTGATATACCACATAAACAGAATTAAAACAAAATCACATGGTAATCTCAATAGATGCAGAAAACACATTAGACAAAATCCAGCATCCCTTTACGATTAAAACTCAGCAAAATTGGCATACAAGGGACATATCTTAATATGATAAAAGCCATCTATGACAAACCCACAGCCAACATAATATTGAATGGGGAAAAGTTGAAAGCATTCCCTCTGAGAACTAGAACAAGACAAGAATGTCCACTCTCACCACTCCTCTTCAACATAGTACTGGAAGTCCTAGCAATTGTCAGAGCAATCAGACAAGAGAAATAGATAAAGAGCATTCAAATTCATAAAGAGGAAGTCAAATTGTCACTGTTTGCTGATGACATGATCATTTACCTTGGAAACCCTAAGGACTCTTCCAGAAAACTCCTAGAACTGATAAAAGAATTCAGCAAAGTTTCTGGATACAAGATTAATACACACAAATCAGTAGCTCTTCTATACACCAACAGCAACCAAACAGAGAATAAAATCAAGAACTCAACCCCTTTTACAATGGCTGCAAAAAACTAAAATAAAATACTTAGGAATATACCTAACCAAGGAGTTGAAATACTTCTGTGAGGAAAACTGTAAAACACTGCTGAAAGAAACAATAAATGACACAGACAAATGGAAACACATCCCATGCTCATGGATGGGTAG
>CAUYLG010049237.1:0-15238 GCA_963573385.1 Cacajao melanocephalus
CTCAAAACATAAATACTGCTTTCTCTGAAAATATGAATACTTAACATTTTCTCTGAAGAAAAACAAGAATCCCGTTCTCTCTCCCTCTTTCTCTTCCTCTTTCTTTCTCTCTTACATTCTTTTTTTCTTTCTTTCACTCTCCCTTTCTTTCCTCTCTTTTTCTTTCTAAAAAAAAAAAACTGCATATATTTAATATGCACAATTTTATGAGTTATGGACATATGCAAGCACCTGTGACACCATCACCAGAATCTAGGTAATAGATACATCCAGCACCTCTTGAAGTTACTTTTTGTCCTTATATTAAGTGTGGAAAGAATATATATATGTATATACACATATATATAAAATGATACCACTATTGTATTCTCTGCTGCTGTGAGTTTGACTGTTATAAAGAACTCATGTAAGTGGAATTTGCAATATTTCTCCTTCTATGTGACTGCCTTATGCTTGTACTATAGCAGTCTTCAAAGTTATTGGTACCTAAAACCTAGTCTTCATATTATCTTTTTAAATTATTTTTTTTGTTGTTGGCTGGGCATGGTGGCTCACACCTGTACTCTGAATACTTGAGAGGCTGAGGCAGGCGGATCACTGGATGTGGGGAGTTCAAGATCACCCTAACCAATATAGAGAAACTCCATCTCTACTAAAACTACAAAATTAGCAGGGCATGGTGGCACATTCCTATAATCCCACTTACTCAAGAGGCTGAGGCAGGAGAATCACTTGAACCCAAGAGGCAGAGGTTTTACACTGTAGGTGGGAGTGTAAGCTAGTTCAATCATTGTGGAAGACAGTGTGGCGATTCCTCAAGGACCTAGAAATAGAAATTCCATTTGACCCAGCAATCCCATTACTGGGTATATATCAAAGGATTATAAATCATTCTATTATAAAGACACATACACACCTATGTTCATTGTGGCACTGTTTACAATAGCAAAGACCTGGAACCAACCCAAATGCCCATCAGTGATAGACTGGACAAAGAAAATGTGATACACATACACCATGGAATACTATGCAGCCATAAAAAATGATGAATCTATGTCCTTTTTAAGGACATGGATGAATCTGGAAATCCCCAAACTGACACAAGAGCAGAAAATCAAATATCAAATGTTCTCACTCATAGGGGGTTGTTGAACAATGAGAACACATGGACACAGGGAGAGGAGCAATACACACTGGAGTCTGTTGGGGGGAGCTAGGAGAGGGACAGGAGAGGGTGGGGATAGTGGGGAGAGATAACATTGGGAGAAATGCCAGATGTAGGTGTCAGGGGTATGGAGGCAGCAAACCACATTGCCATGTAGGTACCTATGAAACAATCCTCCATGATCTGCACATGTACCCTAGAACCTAAAGTACAATAAAAAATATACATATACAATAAAATAAAATCCTTATAGATAAAATTAATCAAGGAGATTAAATACTTTTACATTAAAGACACTTAGTGTAAAACACCAAAACATTGCTGGAAAATAATTAACAGACACCAACAAATAGAAAGACATCCCATGTTCATGGAATGGAATACAGTATCACTAAGATATCTGTATTAGTCAGTGTTCTCCAGAGAAAAAGACACAATAGATAGATAGGTAGCTAGGTAGAAGATAGATAGATAGATAGATAGATAGATAGATAGATAGATAGATAGATATAGATAAATAGATAGATAGATTTATTATAAGGAATTGACTCACATGATTATGGAGGTGAATGAGTCCCAACATCTGTAGTCAGCAATCTGGAGACACGAAAAAAGCCTATGTTTCAGTGTGAGTCTGAAGACAGAAAAAAACCAATGTCCCAGTTTGTAGGCTGTCTGATAGAAGTTCCTTGTTACTCAGCCTTTTTGTTCTCTTCAGGCCTTCAACTGATTGGCTAGGAACAACTCACATTAGTGGAGGCAATTTGCTTTATTTAGTCTGCTAACTCAAATGTTAATCTAATCCAGAAACTCTCACAGACACATCTAGAGTAATGTTTGAACAAATATTTGGGCACCATAGAACAGTCACATTGACACATAAAATTAACCACCTCAATGTCAACAATCCCCAAAATAATCTGCATATTTGGTGAAATTCCTATTCAAGATCCCTACTTTTTTTTTTTTTTTTGACAAAATAGAAAATCTGTCAGTTTGAGATGATGAAAAAGTTCTGAATATGTACAGTGGTGATGGTTATGCAACAATGGAAATGTGTTAAATGCACTGAACTATACATTTATAAATGGCTTAAGTGGTAACTTTTATCATAAGATAAAAAAGTATACATAAGTATACTTTTACACGATAAAAAAATTCTGAACAGTATACACTGTTTTTTTAGAAAAACTCTAAGCCTTTACCATTATATTCAATGTTCTTTCTCCCACATCCCAGATATCTTTCCATCTCAGAATATTTGTTCTTGATGTGACCTTTAACTAGAATCTTACCCTGATATTCTCTCTTCTTTTTACCACTTTTTAATTCTCTATAGTTTTTAATATCATTGGAAAAAAAATTTATGTATTTGTTAATTTGTCTACTTCTACTTTGTTTGTAAATATATAAGCTCAACAAGAGTATGCAATTTATCTGTCTTATTCCCTGATTTATATTTTGGTTCCTAGAAGAGTATTTGGTACAAAGTAGGTACTCGATAAAATTAGTTGAATGGATAATTTAAAAATTAAGAAAGGAATGTTTTTATTACATATAATTTGCAGTCCTGACATGCCCTTTAACACATATCATTATGAATATTTTCTTTGCTTGGTTTCTGAAGACTTAACTTTACTTCTTTCATAAACTAAGCATTGTCATTACTTAAATCCTAGAAAATGGCAAAATACTTTGCCTCTCCCATTCTTTTATGTTCCTTTATTTTTCTTTGCATTGTTGCATTAACTTCTTTAACTTACTTTACTAATTTAACAGTTATGTTTGCTGTCAGCATGTTAATTTAATTGAGCTGGCTAAGGTCACTGTTTATCTGAAATAAAGAAAAGAAGAACAATATGCTAGGCCAGCAGTAAGAGGTAACAGACAGAGCGCAAATAATGTGTAATGACTTTTCATACAATGTTTTTTTCTGGGGTAGTGGAAAAATCTTTGCCAAGAAATCAATATTTAGAATCTGTTTAGATTGTTATATTTGAGTGACTGCTACCTGCAAATGCGCATAACAATAGGCCTACCAGATGTAATAATGAAAAGAAAGGATAATTTTTTTTTTTACTGGCATTATTCCATGATAAAATTTAGTAGCATGACAGATCGGTAGATAGAATAAGTGTTCCGTCAAGCCTTAGCCCACTGTCCAAGTAATACGAAAACATATCTGTCCCAAGTAAAGCAATTGAAGCTGTAGTAATGTTTCTAATGTGTGTTTGCTTTCCTTTCTAGATTACCTATCAATCAGAAGCCATGGTACTTGGATATAGGTGATGTAAGCAGTACAATTTGTGTCTTTACATCTTTTCCTCCTGGCAAACTGAAATAATTGAATTACGAATGTATTTGTTTCTTTCTGTCTCTTATTAAATATGCTCTAAGTGTTGGATAAAACCAAAATAAATGCTGAAATAGGAAATGAACAAATCCTAGAAAATTTCTAAAAGAATTGGTCCTTAACAATTGTGGAGACAAATACAGGGAAGAAAAAATTAACTTGAGCAGTTATATTATCTCATCATCTTGTAGTGTGACCTTCAATGAATATTCTTCTTGAAGAAGAAATGGGGAAATTTTGTGAGGTTGAAGATAGGGCATTACACAATGAAAGTGCTAAATTGTTAGGACTGAAACATTGAATTACCAAATTGGCAAAAAAATTCAAGATGTAATAGGGTAGAGATTATTATTCTCATTTGTCTTTGCTTCTGTGTATGGTTCTGAACTAATAACTGAACTGCAATGACTCTTTCTCTTTTAATGATTATACCACCAGAATAATTTATTTGCACAAAATGTTTAATGAAAGCCTAACATATAAGAGGTTCTGTATTGGGAACCACTCATTCAAAGATAAATAGTGTAACCCTATCTTTGATCACTGTGATATAATGTAAGACACAGTTACATATAAACAAAAAATTATGCCAGAGACTTAAATACCAACTGAATCATGGTGTGCTGACATACCATATTCCTTGCATCACAAATGGTCCACTAATATGAAACATCAGAGGGCATTTGATTGATTTTTATATAGAAAATAACACATTTATTTCTTATGCATCTAAAATAGAAACTTTTTGTATCCAAAAACTTCTTTCTTTGCTATTGTATGCCAACTGATTGGTAGCTGTTCAATTAATTTGGTTGCAGAAGAACTATGATTGAATCTGTCTTGCATTTAAAATATAAAAGTTACTGCTGTATACATAGTAAAGATAGTGTATTAATCTGTTTTCAAGCTGCTGAGAAAGACATACCTGACACTGGGCAATTTACAAAAGAAAGAGGATTGTTGGACTTACAGTTCCATATGGTTGGGGAGGCCTCACAATCATGGCAGAAGGCAAGGAGGAGCAAGTCACATCTTATGAGGTTGGTAGCAGGCAAAGAGAGAGAGAGCTGGTGCAGGGAAACACACCCTTATTAAACTATCAAATCTCTTGAGACTTATTCACCGTTAGGAGAATAGCATGCAAAAGACTTGCCTCATGATTCAATTACCTCCCACCAGGTTCTTCCCACAACACGTGGGAATTCAAAATGAGATTTGGATGGGGACACATCCAAACCATATCAGAAAGTTTCCCCTCATGTAATTTGACAAAATTATTAAGTAAAAAATATTGGGAAATACAATTTTTTACTTTAAGAGTAAATACAATTGACCCTAAAACAACATGAGTTAAACTGTATGGGTTCCCTTATACACATATTTTAAAATATATATATTTAAATTTTTTGAGAAGTGTAACAATTTGGAAAATACTTGCAGATGAACTGAGTAGGCTAGATCTATCAAAGGAATAAAGAAAATTTAGATATGTCATGAATTCATAAAATATATGTAGTAATTAGTTGATTTTATCATTTACCACCAAAAATTATGGTACGCACATATACTATAAAAAGTTAAATTTTATCACAATCTACACACATTTACATATTGCACATGGTACCATTTATAGTTGGGAGAAATGTAAACAAATGTAACCATACAGTATAAAATGATAAGTGCATAAAATTAACTGTAGTGTATGCTGTACTACTACAAAAATTTTGTAGCCACCTCTGGTTGCTATTGTGGTGAGCTCAAGTATTCCAAGTGTCTACTTAAAACAATGTGGTACTAATCATCTCCACGAGAGAAGTTCCTTTCCAGTAAATCGCTAGTAAAATGTGATCTCTAGGGGTTATTGCGTATTTTTCACCATATTTACTGCAGCATTATAAACCTTGAACGACACCGTGGGACGGACACAAAGTGCACTAATGATGCTGGAAGTGCTCTCAAGAAGCAGAAAAAAGTCATGATATTGCAAGAAAAGGTTGAATCACTTGATATGTACCACACATTGAGATCCTCAGCTGAGGTTGCCCCATTTCAGACAGACAATTCATCTTGTAAACAAATGATGTAAGTTTACAGTATTGATAAATGCAGCATAGCATTGTAAATGCATTTTCTCTTTCTTATGATTTTCTTAACATTTTCTTTTCTATACTATAAGAACACAGGATATGATATATGTAACATACAAAATACGTGTTAATCAACTGTTTATGTTATTGGTAAGGCTTCTGATCAACAGTAGACCCATTAGCAGTTACGTTTTGGGGGATTCAAAAGTTATATGTGGATTTTCAGCCATAGGGAGTCAATGCCCCAACCCTTGTGTTTTTCAAGGGTCAATTGCATTTATTATATATATAGAAATATTGTATTGTGAGTTTAAGTTTTGTTATCCTGCTGAATATATGTTGTAAAGCAATTTCCTTAAATTGTTTGAGCTTCCACTTTTTTATTTGAAAATGAGAATAATAACAGCTCTACAGGATTTCTAGACTTCTCAGATGAGATAAATTTGAAACTCTTTGGAAATTCTTTCTTTCTGTCTCTCTCTCTCTGTTTTCTTCTTGAGAGGGTCTTATCCTGTCTCCAAGTCTGGAGTGCAGAGGTGCTATCATAATTCACTGTAATCTCGACCTCTGGGGCTCAAGTGATCCTCCCAGTTCAGCCTCCCAAGCAACTGGGACTACAGGCGTGCACCACCACACCTGCTAATTGTTTTATTTCTAGTAGACATGAGGTTTCTCTGTGTTGTACAGGCTGGTCTTGAACTCCTGGGCTCAGGTGACCCTCCAGCCTACGCCTCCCAAAGGGTTGGGATTACAGGTGTAAGCCACCATGCCTGGCCTTTGGAAATTGATAAAAGCAAAATATTGCCTTTGAATTTGGGAGCGTTCCATTTGTGTCATGGCTGGCTCAACCTGAGTAAGTCATTTAGTCTCTAAGGATTTATAAAATGAAAAAGTTGGTCCATAATTACTAAGTTTATTTTGAAAAATTATTAACCTATGAATCTAAGATAAAATTACTACAAAATACAAGTTGTGATAACAAAGGGCTGTATTTTCTGTTTTATCAGTAATTGCTTTCATTTTTTTTTTCTTTTTTCGAGATGGAGTCTCCTTCTGTCACCCAGGCTAGAGTGCAGTGGGTGTGATCTCTGCTCACTGCAACCTCCGCCCAGATTCAAGCAATTCTCTCATTCTCCCGAGTAGCTGGGATTACAGGTGTGTGTCACCACACCCAGTTAATTTTTGTATTTTTAGTAGAGACGGGATTTCACTATATTGGCCAGGATGGTCTTCATCTCCTGATCTCATGATCCACCTGCCTTGACCTCCCAAAGTGCTGGGATTACAGGGATAAGCTACTGCCCCTGGCCAGCTGTTTTAGTTTTAAATTATCCTCCTGTAAAGGGTAATAAATGGATCCGTTGGTGGTTATGTGACTCTTTCCAATTTTTATTTTCATGGTGCCTCAGAAACTCCAGTCTTTAATAACTCAAACCATCATGTCTCCAGTTCCAAAAAATATATTAGTAATTTCTCCAAAAAAAACCCACAAACTAGCTTTTCCCTCCCATCGATATTAATCTGTGAATTTAAAAAATATACAAGATATGTGAAGAACAGAATGGAATGAAAATTTAGTGTTTTTTTTTTCTTGAATTAAATTTAGTGTTTTTTTCTTGAAAGTCTCCACTCCAGAAGGCAGTGCTTCCAGGAATGGTTGCACACTGTCAGCTCATTTGTGTTGTCAGTGCTGCCACCTCATTCCCAGACGAGCATCTGTGGATTTGGGGAGAAAATGCAATACTTCTGGGAATGGTGCCCAGAACATGCAAGCTTCTGTGTTGTTTTAGAAAGTCAGAGAGGGGAGAATAAAATCTTCACTTGCTGCAATCTTTTATGTACAGTCATCAGTTCTGGGGTTAACAGCTGCACTCTCCATATATTCTTATTTGTGGATTTTTTAAAGAGTCTTTCTGCAATGTAACTTTGGACTTTTCTGTAGTTTCTTCTCTTGCAATCCCACCCCCACCCCCCATCATTGTCTTATTCTCAAAGGGATAACACAAGCATTAACAACAACCAAAGGCACTGTTGACATATCAAGTGATAAGGATAAATTAAGGGAAAATATTATATACCTTCAGCTCCAAAAGAGCACCTCTAATTATTACAATAATTTTATAGGTAACTTGTGTATTGTATGAAAGCTTAACCTGGTAGGTATGCAGTAATTATTCTAATATTTGGGTATTTGTTTCCATACACGCTAGAAAAATATAACCAACACACTAAGCATAGAATATTGCTTGGTTTTGCTGTTTAGGATTCTACTCAAGTAAGCAATGCCATAGTAATTGGCCTTAGGATGACCAGGTGAATTATAGATGTGGTGCTCAGAAAACCAAAGAAGGGGTGAATCTTCAAAACTGAAAGTGTTATCATTACAGTTTGTAAGGATAGATAGTAGGATCATATAAATTAGAGGCATGGGCTTTCATATACTTAACGAAAATTTATTCCAAACAGTTCTGGAGGTTGGGAAGTATAAGATCAACGCACCGACACATTCAGTGTCTGGTGAAAATTGTCTTTTGGTTCATAAGAGGCATCTTCTCTATGCATTCTCACAGGGTGGAAGAAGCTTGAGGACTCTTTTATAAGGGCACTAATTTCATTTATGAAGTTTCAGCCCTCATGATCCAATCACCTCCTAAAGGCCCCATCTTCTAATACTATTGAATTGGGAACGGGGTTTTGACATATAAATTTTTGGGGGTAACAAACACTCAGACTATAAAAATACACACACACAAATATTAATATATATATGATGTGTGTGTGTGTGCATGCATGTGTACACGCTCATATACACAGATAACATATATAGATGGTACTGACTTAATGGTGGTTTGACTTATGGTTTTTTAACTTTACAATGGGTTTGTTGGGGTATGAATTGCATTTTCAACTCACAATATTTTTGACTTATTATAAGTTTGTGAAGATATAATCCAAGTGTAAGTTAAGGAGTATTTGCATAACAAAACTTATAAATAAATAAATAACAAATACACATAAATTTTGGGTAATTTTTTTTAAAAAAATAACAATGCATAAAAGTGGAAGTTACTTAAATGTATCATGAGTGCTAAAAAAACTTCAATAGGATTAAAGTATTCAGAATAATATCAGACGTGCTGTATACATATTAAATTCCAGCTACTACTACTACTATTAGTATTGTTAGGTTTGATTGTGATGAAATCTTTATGTCTTCAAAGACACTCATTAATTGATAATCTGAGTTTTCCGTTAAATATTGTAAAAGTATCAGCTGCAAAGCAAATATTCAAAATATTATGAAAATGCATTTGAAATTAAAATTTTCATGACATCCTAAACTAAAGCAAACTAATTCCTTTAGGTTTAGAGATGCTTCTACATTCTGAAATGACACACACTGACACACACACAATTAGATATTATACTGTCTGACCTCAAAGACAGTTGTTAAACTTCCAGAGAAGAAGAAGAAAAAAGGATATCCCAGAGTTTTAGACATTTTTTAGCATTCCAATTGAATAAAAATGTAGGGCTTTAGAATATTTATTTATCATGTTTTATTAACTTGCAAAGCTTATAGTTTCTGGGGTAATAGTAAATAAACACTAAATACGCTGCTGAAACATTTTAAATAATCAATTGGGACAACACAAGCAAAGAAACTGGTAAGGTACTTCTGTCAAAAGAAATGGTTTACTATAAAATTATTAATATGGCCCCAAACTGAAGGCAGCAAATATTTTCATGAATGTAATAAAATGTATTCTATTCACTGTAAGTTGATCGTCTGATGTTATCTTAGTATTAAGTGCGTGTTATGGTGTGTGCGCTAAACACTGAGACCGTGCAGACTTCTGTTCTGCCAGTCGTTGCCTATGAGTACAACTGGAGCAGGGATTTTAAAACTTACTGATAAATTCATGACATCATCTGGAAGTGACATATTGGAATAAGCATGAGAGGCACTGCATTCACAGTTGATGCACAAGGAGGGCTTGTTCCACATAGTCAAACTGTATCACAGGAAGTAATGTCCCGTATCCTACACCCACTATCCTCTACCCACATCACCCAGACCTGCAGGAAGACTTAAAAATCGTATTTCAAGTTGTAAAAACATATCAATCATAGTAAAGAGAGGCCACTGAACTCTTGAAATGTTTTCTAAAATTTATCTAGAAATGGGAAATTACAAGAAATATAGTTTTGTAGTGAAATCTATTTTTTTAAATGCTGAAAATCTATCCTTTTCTATTTGAAGCGAAATAACAATGTTAGTTTTATGGCTAAAACCTTTACTACATGATGTTGTATGCACTAGGGACTGCTTTTGCATATTAAAACTTTTTGCAGCGATAGGGCACAATTGAACAACAACCTTACAAAATTCATTTGTATCAGTTTTCCACATGAAAGACAGAGTAAATTCATTAATGACAAAATTGGAGCATCAGCCATCAAGCCTGGATCATGGTATGTTAGATTATTTTACATGTCAGAATGACTTAGTTATTAACTTATTTTAAATAGTTGTTGAAAAGTATTTTGAATATTATAAAGATGTCATTGAAAGATAACAAAAGTAGGTGGCCTTCACACATAATTTCCCAAATGAACAACACTTTCTTACTGCCATGACATGCTCTTCTTCTCTGGTATTGCACATGTTACCAGATTACTTGACACATTCAGAAGAACAAAATTTAGAGAACACCTCAGATTTTTTTTTTAAAGGAAATTTTCTTACACAAAGCCATTTATCTTATTTTGACTAATAATGAATTCTCTATACCATAAATTATCACAAAGGAACTAGGTTTTTCCAGTGTTTAAATATGTACATGTTTCAGTTGAAATTCTCATTAATAGATTAATATAAAAAACAATGGAATTGTTCTATTATATTAAGCATTATATTAATGTTGTTTCAAGGATTCAAAATTCTATTATTTGATGACAATAAATGTTATTCTTTTTGAAAAATTAATTTTTAAGCATGCAATTATTACATTGATTAAATTAATGGTAAATTTTTTTGGTTTGTTTAAAAAATGTTTAACAATAATGTTCTGGCATAATGGTATTAATTATTACAATGATTATAAAATGTTCTTTTTGATGCATTTATTAAGCAAAAAGAAACAATATAAAAATGATAAGTAAATAACAGTAAATCTGGTAAGCAAATATGGCTAGAAAACATAAGCATAACATGTAAATGACTTAATTTTGAGAACTAGTACATTAAATTTAAAAATCTTAATGAGAGATGGAAGGATAAATCTTTCTTAACTTTTAATCAATTTAAAGATACGGTTTAGTACCCATGATAAAAAGAAATCCAGTATAGTATCAAGTAGCTAAAGTATTTGGATAACTAAATTTATACAATTTCACTAAAATGTTTGTCATGGGACAGATAGAATCTTGTGAAAAAAGTGATTTTTGTATAATATTTGTAAAGCATGTAAATCTTTGATTCTCATTTGTTAATTGGAGTCTTTATTACAGTTTAAAAATCTGCGAAGAAGTCAAAGTTATTTCAGTTAATATTATTTATCTGTTGCAATTGGTGATAAAAATATAACTAATACTTTGTTTCAAAACAAATTACATTTATTATTCTTGTGCCATTTGGGAAATATAGTTTTCTATGCCCTGGAAAGAAATGTCTTGATTTAGAAAGCTAACAAAGTGTCCTTAGAAATTTAGATATATTTCCAGGTCTTGGGAACAACGATTTCAAGTATTTGAGACTAAGACAAGTGACGGTTGCCACATTTGGTTATTAGACAGATTTTATTAATCAACCTACACATCCAACCTACACATCACATTTGGCATCAGATGTCAGGACAGGCTGTGACAATAAAGTGACACTTGGGACAATAGCCACCTTTTGGAACTACAAACCATGATTGGTACTCTAAGAAAATCACAACAGCTGAGTAAGTCAACTACTTCCCTTAGGAAAAATATCCTAGGCCAGGCGTGGTGGCTCACGCCTGTAATCCAAGCACTTTGGAGGCCAAGGCGGGCGGATCACCTGAGGTCGGGAGTTCAAGGAAAAATATCCTACCCAGAGAGGCACTATGAAGTTAAAATGCATATGAAGAAATGTACTATCAATGTTTGAAAGAAAAGAAATATCTATATAACAGCTAGTCAATCTCTACTTGTAATGGAATCTAGATTTATCTGATTGTTGACTATGGGAAAATAGTGACCCTAGTCATTCAGGATTATTTCATCTCTTTTCTCCTAAATAGAATCTCAGGCAGTAGTGCATACCTCAAACATCAGTCCCAAGGATGGATTGTTGACTTTGCAGATTCCACTAGACGGCTCTGATATTTAAGAGGCTTGCCTTAAAAGAACAAAAAGAGAGAGAGATGATTTTGTTTTTTAGCTTAGATCATTCAGACATCCAAGTATCTATGTGTCCTAAAATGTAATGACACACTTATTTATTTTTATTGATGCTATAATCCCAAGACAATTAAGTTTCACCAATTCATTGCTTGGATACCAGAGATTTAGTAGTATCTTCTATAATTTCTTTTGGTAATATTTGTTTGTATATGACTCAGAGTATAAATGTCCACAATTTTGAACTATTTGAGTCGAAAGGGGCTTCATGCATCTTTTAATTCAACTTGTTCATTTTATAGCAGTGAACTTTAAGAGCTTTTTAAAACATATTGCAGTAATTAGCATTATAGCTAGCACTAAAACCTACATCTTCCAATTCCCAAACCAGTATTTACATTCCCAAAGGGTTTTTTATACTGCTGAGTTTTGTTTTTATTTATATTAGTAATCTGGCCACATATTTTGTTATGTAACCAGTTAGAAGTGATACTACTATGTTGAAGTCACTTCACTAAGGATTTTGAATAATATCAAAAGAGGCACTTAAAGTGCTTGCTGGTTGAAAAAAATACAGATTTCTGTATGTCCATTTATAAAGCTACCTATCAATATGCAGGTGTTTATGATGTATCAAACACAGTAATAAATGCTTGACATATGATAGTTTAAAGCATAGTTGATTGAAGTGACACAAAATAAAGAGATAGGGCATGTAGTGAATATTCTCTGTATGCCTGAAGTTGTATATCTACTAGATCACATTTTATGAGGTCAACACTGCTAATAATAAAATTTACTATATTTTGGATTGGATATTTTTATAAAAACATCCTCGTTTCTTTTTTACAGTTACAAAATTGCATCAACAAAAAGAATCGAACTCTGTAAAATATTTGAAGAGACTTATTCTGAGCCAAATATGAGTGACCATGGTCCAAGGCACAGTCTCAGGAAGCCCTAAGAATATGTGCCCAAGGTGGTCAGGCTGCAGCATGGTTTTAAACACTTTAGGGAGACATAAGACATCAATCAATACATGTAAGTTATACATTGGTTTGGGAGTGGGGTGGCAGTTGCAGGTTGAGGGCAGGGTTATAGGGTATAGGTAGATTCAAAGATTTTCTGATTGGTAATTTGTTGAAAGAGATCGATGATCACTTAAAGCCCTGGAATCAATGGAAGTGAGTGTCTGGGTTAAGATAAGGAGTTGTGGACACCAAGGTTCTTATTATACAGATAAATCCTCCAGGTGGCAAGCCTCAGAGAGAATAGATTACAAATGTTTCTTATCAGATTTAAAAAGGTGTCAGACTCATAGTTAATTTGACTCCTGTATCAGAGAAAATACCTGGAAAGGGAAGAGGATTCTCTACAGAATGTACATTTTCCCCATAAGAGACAGTTTTGCAAGGTCATTTCAATATATGTCAAATAAATATATTTTGGGATAAAATATTGCCATTTTTTTCAGGGCCTGCTATCTGTCATGCAGATATTTTTTTGCTGCCAAGACTCTTGTCAGTTTTAAGGTCTCTGTTTTAATGTTAATGCTGGTCAGTTGTGCCTTCATTCCAAAGGGAGGAGGGTATAGTGAGGTATGTTGTGGGGGCACCTAGTCCCACATGGCCTGAAATAGTTTTTCAGGTTATTTTTGGAATGCCTTTGACCAAAGAGGGGTCAATTCAGTAGGCTTAGAATTTTATTTTTGGTTTATAATTGTGTTTTAGGCCATGCCTGCATTGTTATAAAGAAATACTTGAGGCTGGATAATTTATAAAGAAAAGAGGTTTAATTGGCTTACAGCTCTTCTGGCTGTACAGGAAGCATAATGCCAACAGCTGTTCAGCTTCTGGGGAGGCTTCAGGAAACTTACAATGCTGAAAGGTGAAAACGGAACAGGCAAGTCACATGGCAAAAATAGGAGCAAGAGAGCAAGGAGGGGGAGATGCCACACACTTTTAAATAACCAGATCTCATGAGAACTCACGATCAGGAGAATAGCACGAAGGGGATGGTGCTAAACCATGGGAAATCCACCCCCTTAATTCAATCACCTCCCATTAGGCCTCACCTCCAACACTGGGGACTACAACTTAACATGAGATTTGGGCAGGGACACATATCCATATTACACTAAATTGTATATATAAAAAAATACGGCCAGGTACAGTGGCTCATGCCTGTAATCCCAGCGCTTTGGGAGGCCAAGGCAGGTCGTGAGTTCAAGATCAGCCTGACCAACATGGAGAAACCCTGTCTCTACTAAAAATACAAACAATTAGCCTGGTGTGGTGGCACATGCCAGTAATCCCAGCTACTTGGGAGACTGAGTCAGGAGAATCACTTGAACCTGGGAAGCGGAGGTTGTGGTGAGCATGCCATTGCACTCCAGCCTGGCCAACAAGAGCGAAACTCTGTCTCAAAAAACAGAAACAACAAAATACAGATCAAAAAATATGACCACGGTTGACTATCTGACTTCAGTGCTTCAGCAATATCCTCCACATGCACCATATATTCTCAATATACATTGGTTACTATGACTATCACATTCATGATTTCACTCTCTGTAAAGTTCCAGTACATGGTGCCCCATGTCTGAAACGTCATCCCAAATATCCTTCCTGTATTTCCACCATCTATGAATATTTCTCCAAATAGACTAACACCACCACAGACTTTGAATCATCTTTCACCTCTGCATCCTCAGAATTATGCATAGCATTGAGCATATGTAAAGTACTCTCAACATTTTTGAAAATACAAATAATAAAATGATTTCTTTCCATTTGGAACTGATAAATACTCCAATGAATAATTAATGACAAATATCTATTGGGATGTTTCCAATTAAATTTAAATTAAATATAATTTAGCTGAATCCAATCATTTAGCAATAATTCTTTCTCAGAAAAGTTTTTTACTCTTAAGCCTTCAGCTGATTGGATAAGCTCCACCTACATTATCTGTAGTAATCACTTTTACTTGAAGCCTTCAGATCATAGCTATTAATCTTATCTACAAAACTTTTTCTTTTTTTTTTTTGAAGCACTTTAATTAATTTATTTTTATTTTATTTTATTTTTTAAATTATACTTTAAGTTCTGGGTTGGTGGGAGTGTAAATTAGTTCAACCATTGTGGAAGACAGTGTGGCAATTCCTCAAGGATCTAGAACCAGAAATACCATTTGACCCAGCAATCCCATTACTGGGTATATACCCAAAGGATTATAAACTGTTCTATTATAAAGACACAT